>JAVCKT010015352.1:0-12803 GCA_032273925.1 Rhynchotus rufescens
GTCTAGCTTATTCCTCCTATGCAAATGCTGAAAAACAGATGTTCTTCTCTAGGTAAGTGCAAGATGTTCTAGTTAGAGGGACTAGTATTTCCTTTACATACCCTGGGGAGCACACACCATTATGTAGCTATAGGAATATGGAGACTATATCAGTGGTGCTCAGGAATGAAGGTGATGAGCAGCTGATTGGGACCACTACAGACACTGATACTCCATGATTGTTTTTTTTTCTGGTCTTCTGCATTTTGAAACAGCTTTTCTACAATGCATACACTTGCTAAACATGTATATATCTATGGATGTGAATGTGACAAGCTTACTGTGAATATGACAAGCTTACCACACTTTCAAATTATTCTGTAATTTGGGAAGCTCATCTTTAGCAAAATATACCAAAAAAAAACCCAAAAATGCTATGGAGGGAAAAGAGAAACTATTCCTAGGTAACAAGGAATGAGGAGAGACAGGAGAAGAACTAGAGGAAGCTAAAAAAAATCTGAAATGTACATGTTAGAGAAAAAGGTTGTAAGTGGTGAGGAGGGAGAACAGATGAGAGATTCCGGATGCTTCAGAAAGGAAGAAGTCAAGGGATGGGAATTAGTTACATCCACAGCAGGCAGTAAAGCTGAGTGCCTGTAATTCAGGAGCACCACAAGCAGTTAGTAGGGACAGAGTATGGGGGTAAGACAGAGCCCATTTCTGCCCTCACGCTGGGAGGAGAGAAAATTACAGGGCAATTTCTTAAGCAACCTTTTGGGGAAGACAGATATGGTTTCTTCAGTGAAGTAAAGAAACCAGCTCAGTTTTGTGACTCTCCCTATGGCTAGAACAGAATTCCTTAAGAGCAGGGTCACGATGGCTTGGCTCCCAACGAGGTCCCTCCTCACCGGGGTCCCTCCGTGCCAAGGCACTCGGCAGCAACAAGTCCTTGGCCAACTTCTTTCCCCTGAGTTCTTTCCAGCTGCGCTTCTGCCAAGCCCTACAGTCCCTTTCTGTGCATGTTGCTTGTTATTTCTTTGACAGCATGATGGAGTCCTCCTTGCCAGCTTGTCAGAAATGCTAAGTGTGAATCCCCAGCATCACTGCAGCAGTGCTTCGGGCATTTCTCTTCTTTTTAGTGGTTCTGGCAACTTGTGTTACTCAGTTACTCACACAGAGTCATCAGAGGCACAAGGACAATCTCACTGAAATTGCATTCTGCTTCGGAGGGAAAACTGGTTTTCTCACAATAAACCTATGTGCTGCTGAGGGTAAAGACAGATAAAGGAGCTTATCTGTTTCCAATTTAGGGAATAAAGAGTTTACACACTTCTCATATATACTCAGCAGGTGAGTTTCCCCACTTTTTGTTTATGACCACACCATTTAAAGCAGCACAGTGGGCTCTGCAGGACATGCACTGGCATTCTGCCCAGAGAAGACCCATCTGCCCGTCATTTATCTGCAACACCACATGAAGATTTTGCACTGGCTTGACTAGGCTTATCAGCTCTAACTAACTCCAGTGGTAGCCTAAAAATTCTTCTTTTCTCTCTGTCTTTGTTAAATGAATATGCCACAATATCCAGGATGCAAATAAATTCAATGACACCTTCCTCTAATTAACACTTTATGGAAGATCCCAGAGCATTTTCAAGCTACAAAACAAATACCCAAAGCTGATTTCCTCTAATACCATGGAGACAAGATTCTTTCCAGAACATCAGCCTAAGCCAAATTACAAGTTCCCCCATCATAAGTTACATTTATTGTAATACCTCAGTCCCCCTTGCTTGCACAAACTGCTTTGGTGTAGCTGAAGCTTTCAAGTATAACCAATAAGCCACACAGAACGGGAAGCTAAGCAGTGGAATGGGATTGCTCTTGTGTGGAAACCTGTGCGCTCCTTGTACTCTGTGTCAGCAAGTTGTCATCGTGCTACGACTGAAGTGGCTACTTGAAAGCGGCTGATATAAAAATGTGGCAAGCTCTGTGTTTGGCCCCCTGCCTCCTCCCTTCCGCTCTGTGCACAAGTGACAAAGCAGAGAGGGTTCTGCTAGAGTACAGTCCCTCGTGCAGAAGCTGTCCTTACCTATTCATTTGTAAATCAGTCTGGCTATGTATTAAAAGCCACTTCTGCAGCCAAGAATGTTTCCTAGAAAGGGCTGGCAGCACTTGAAACAGAGCATTTGTTTGTGCCCTGCTCATGCACTGCACAGATTTGCCATGTGCAGTCCTGATCTGAGCAGAGATGAGGCTCAGATTCAACCAAATCTGACCACAGAGCAAGAGGGAACATTCACTATGGCACGCAGAGGGAAGCTGAGGTGCAAAGAGCCCCTGAGCCTCATGTGCTCCCTCAGCAGAGACCTGCACTGCAAAGCACGTGGAGCAGGGCGGCAGCACTGCCCCTGGGACACGGGTGTCTGCTTCTGCGCCCCTTCTGTCTCCACAGGCCGATGGGGAAATGCCCCAGGAGCATCTCACGATAGCCTGCAATTAGGTAAATGTCAATACTAACTAAGGCAGTGTCAGTCGCTCACAGCATGGCTTTATTAGCATTTACTACATACATAACAAAATATAGATCAACGAATCTGAGAAAAAAAATATCAAGTTGCGATGTGGTTTTGACTGGAATTCGGCAACAATGCTTTTATTTATTTTTCAGAGATGAATAGTTTTTAAGCATAAATATTAAGCATTATATTTTTATTTTCATTTTGTTTAGAGGGGAGGAAAAATCATTCTCTGTTTTCTGGTGAGTGTCAAAATCATTCATTCTTTCCAAAAATGGACCATCTCTCTTACAACTTTAGTATTTAGATAATCTATATGAAAGTCTCTATATCAAATGTTGCCCTTATTTGTATCCACCGAACTGGGTACTTTTGTCTCTGAAAAATGTAGAAGCCTTCATATTCAACTGAGTGGGAGGTAGCTCAGCCTCAAAGCTGATAGCACAAGACCAAAGACAGATGTGCAAGCATGATTTTGTTCCCTAATTTTTCATCATACCTATTAATGGCAACCCTGAGCTGCTCTTTCTATCAACAAAAAGAAAAATCTGAGCTTCAAAGAAAAGGTTTATATCAAACCGTAAGTTCCAAGTCCTCTTAGGTGGCAATTTTGAGGCACCGATACATCAAACACATCCTATTACTGCACAACCACACAGATAAGCAAAAGGCACTTTTCATACATTTCCTTGCTCTCCCTTCATCATGGCTAGCTAAGTAGTAAATTTGTTCTCAAACTGCATTTAATGAGAACGATCTTTAAGTCATCTTGTTTCACTCAAAACACCCTTCCCTCCCCCCAGTCCTAGATCTGGGTGAGGGAGGTAATGAACCATTTACTGACCTGCTATTAAAAGAGGCATTGATTTCCACTAAGCAGGCCTGTTCATACTCCTGATTGTATGTATTTTTTCTCCTTTGAGTTAGAGTCTGGCCTGAAGCCATATGACAATAAGCAATGGAAAATGTTCCAAGAATAGATAGCTTACTGTTTCCCCTTTGTCAAACATTGCCACATGGGGAACAGACAAGTTGAAAGTAGCAGCAAATTATGCAAAGCGCTTGAGCAAGAATTGCAAGATGTGCCCAGATAATGATACACTTTTGTTTTCAGCCTGATTCGACTATAGGGTATCAACACGAATCTTCTGCAGTGCCTTCCGTGTTAGGATGGAGACTCTTTCTGAATGCTAATGAGTTAAAACCTGCCCTTCACCGTGGCGAGACCATGGTTATCTTCTCCTTTATTTAACCATCTCAGCTCTGGTGAAGCCACAGAGCATATTGAAAGAGGCTGAGGAGTATTTTGCTCAAGTCAAAGACAGTATGTAATGTATTGTCTCATTATTACTATTTTCAGTCCTGTGTTAGAAGTTTGACAGCCAGATCATATCAAATCTTGTCCAAACTGTTTGCATAGAGCACAGATTTCTCCTAGCCAAGAGTGAATGAATTTTCTCCTGTAATCATTTTGGAATTGGTCCTACTGATGGGACAGGTACCCTTAAAATTAGATACTGAAATCTTCAGAGGAATGCGATAAGTATCAGCCTCTCCTATAGATGGGGAAGGAGAAAGTCAGACTTTCATAAATGTTAGTGCCAAATATGGGAAATGAAGGATTTCTGTTCCCATGCCATTGTTTTAGATACGAATTCTGCTTGTTTCTTCTCCACAAATGTACGATATAATGTGGAATTCTTGCCAAAATAAATCTGTATGTGTGTGTCTGTGTGTGCACACACAGTCTTGGAAGAGTTTCAGCTTCAAATCAGCCCCTTGAGACCTAATCTATATCTCCTCCTTGTAGTTCAAGAGCATCTTGAAGAGCTGCTGATAAATCATGAAGAGCCAGGCGAGTGCTCCTGGATAATTTTTCTAATGTTGAAACAGTCATTGCTCCATGAATCAGTTGGCAATTACTGTTCCTCTGCTGCTCTACAAAGTTGGGGTGCCAACATTCTTAAATTGAGTGCACTAGCACTCAAAACAACAACAAGAAGGAAACCACACCCTCTCATCAGCTTCTATGAACCTCTGTTACTGGGACAAAGCTGTCGCTCTACTCCAGAGGGCAATTTAGAAGTTTTCTAGTATGTGAGAGATGGAGAAATGCAGTGACTTTGGACTGAGCCTTAGCACCAGGAGCTATTTCATTCTGAGGAAACCATTGTATCTATTTCCATCTTGCATGACACTTTTCCATGGCCTTTTTCAGCAGAAACTGTACTTCTAATCCCTCAAAAGACACAAAGTGCTGGTCATCATCGGTAGCTGGGATTTCATTGTTCATTTTCTTCTCTTCTCTCCTAACAACCTAAAAAAGCTTTTCCCTCACTTTACATTGCACCTGTGGGAACTAGACTCTGAATTACTGATCTCTCTCCAAAGAGTGATTTCCCCCTCACCCTGAATCCTGTCTATGCTTGCACTGAGATTGCTTTCTGTCTTGGTGCTGGTCGGGATGCAAAGTAGCTATTTCTTATGCTGGGGTTCATGAAAATGTGAAGTCCTAGTGGCAGCTCAGTAGCTCAGTTTACCTCTGTTTTTCATTACCTCTAAATTTATGAGTTATATTTTCTGAAGATCTGTTTTCAATATAAATATAGCTAACAGAACCCGCTGTCGCAGTTGGACTAATAGTATCGATTAATCTAATAAAAGGCATTACCCTCTCTCACAGTCCTCACTTTATTCTATTTACGACCCTCATCTTTGTAGGTGATGAGGAAAAATGAGTGTAGAAATGATGCCAGAGCAGAGCAACCATTTTGCATTTCACATGTATTACACAGCTTTATTTTTCTGTCACTTTTCAGCTGTTATCACAGTATTTGTGGAGAAAAAGAAATGTGTGGAAGATTTCTGGAGGAACAGAATGCCCCCTGAATAGATAAGTAAGTTTCCAATGACTTGGAAGCTGTAAAGCTAAGTATAAATGGTACACTGAAGTTGTTTAGGGTGGTCACATTTAACCATTGTCACTCATGTGGGGGCTAGGAATGATTTATATATTGCTAGGGCTCTTTGAGCTTTGTCATTGAATAGGAGATAAATGGGACCTTATGACTAATTTATCTGAACCAAAGCTTTCCTGACATCATGGCCACTGGAGTGTTAGGAAGGAAAAATTTCAGGTTTGAGCCTCTAGAATACAAGATTTCCAGTGCTATTCAGTTAATTTGCCATGTTTTGGTTCTGGGGAGATATTCCTCCATGTGAGACCCCATTTCTGACCCCACAGTCAAGCCACCTCATAGACTTTCTGCAGAGATATACAAGAACAAGGTGAAGAAGTGGATGTATGAACTTGAGACATGTGTGGGACCACATTTTGGCTGCCTACATATCCTTGTGCCTGCCAAACCATCCGATGAGTTTTGAAATAGATAAAATTCAACTCAGTGGGAAGAAATGAGCAAATGATTTGTAATGAACAAGAACTTGAGTTGTTTTGTCTCTTGTCCTTTGATTGTGCATTTTTACATATTCTTTCATTTCACCTGCCTTTAAGCCACAAATATTTACAACTTTCTTCCTTAAATCCCTGTTGGACCATTAAAACTTCCTAGAAGTCAAGTTCTGTTACTAGTACCATTCAAGAAAGCACCATTGTGCCAATTTCCTGTTCCGTGCTTCTGGCTTGAACACTTACATGAGAAAAAAACAACTTTCTTGTTCACAAGTACTTGGGCACACAGGCCCAACAGTCCCATTCACATTCCTCATTGCCAGAACAGCTTAACTACATGAGCATTCAGAAAAAAAAAACACATCTAAAAAACACAAAACCAGGTCAAAGTAAATTAATGTAAAATTTGAATATTCAGGAAGCATTTTTTTTGGCAGTAACAGTCCATTCTCTGATTCGAACTGGTCATAGTGCTGCAGAAAGAATGGCCAGCTCAGACTAGTGTCCTACTGATCCAACACATCCATGAAGAATGTCTTCCCTCTACAAAAATTACCATAATTCCTCCCTAATGCGCCATTTATTTCTACAGGCTCTTTATATTTCATCTTTCTCACATTTTCTTCCACTCTTCCTGGCATGAACAACGGAAGTGCTGGTTATTGCTTTCTCAGATTGCCTCTTGCTTCTTCTTTTAAAGAATGGTGTCATCATTCCCACTTTTTTCCTTCTGGTACCATGGCCAATATAAGCAGTAGGTTATATCCCAACATCAGTACTTCAGCAGTCTCATATTCACATTTCTACTAAGGTCTGAGAGAAGAGCTCTGATGCTGATGATTTGTTACTGTCCATTGCATTAATTCATTCTAAAAGTTCTTCTCCTACATTTGAATCTGAGATAGTTTGAGTCAACTCCTGCACAGAGTAAATGCTATGGAAACCTCTCCAAGCTCCTCTATAATAAAGAGTGATGCAAATCATTTCTTGTTTTTTTCTGCAGTTGTTTTCCCCTTAAGTGCTCCTTTGATAGGTTAGTCATCTTTCAAGCCAGGCATCAAGCAGGCTGGTAAGCTCTGGCAGACAAAGCTCATCAGTGCTTGGAGGACAACTGTTTTTCACCATGGATCTGATCAGTATTTAGCATACGGATCTAATCTTTGATCTAAACTCCTAGTGATAACTGCATCAGTTGCTATTATTTCCCTCTAGGTTTTGGAGTTTCTGAGGAAAAAAAAGAAAAGGAGAAAACAGACAGCCTAATGTTCCAGGTCTGCTCTCCTGCAGATGGTGGGTTTCATAGCCAGCCTGCTTTTTGGGGCTGAGCATCTATCTGAAATGTGTTTCTCAGTGGTAACTGCAGCAGGAAAATGGTTGTGGGCGGCCCCACACAGCTCTAATTTTCCTTTGTGTGAAAACAATTGAAAGCAATAGATCTGTAAATACAGAGAGCTTTTTGTGTACCTGTCTGAATGTGCACAAGCACTAGGGGAATGTAATGACAATAAACTTGTTATTATTTGCCCACGCAGCCCCAGCCCTGCCCTATGTGCAGAGGAACTCACATCTAAGTCCCTAGAAATGACAGCAAAGCCACAGACACTCTGCCAAATGCAGCAAAAAAACAGGGTTTTCCAGGAAAGCTGAGCCATTTGCTTGCTGTAGCAAGCGAGTGGTTTGGTGCTGGACATGTTTTGAAGATTTCCTCATCTTGATAACATTGCAGAAAGGATTTAGGGACCACTGGGTCTGCCACACCTGTCAAATATCCCCAGGGAATGCACTGGAACTGACTGTATTCTCAGCTGTATTCTCACTGTATTCTCAGCTTCAAAGAAATCTAATAAATTAGTGGCCACAACTCAGCAAGCGATGGATGTTACTACATAGACTTTCAATAAGGAATCTTCAGTAAATACATCAGTGACCAAACTGGACAAACAAAATTGTCCATCAAGAAGAGAAATTGCTGCCTTCCTTCACTGAGGACACTGAGGACAATAAACAAGTTAAAATTCATGATGAATCCATTTTTAAGTTATTTCAAGAAATGAAAGCTATATTTGACAGCCTAAGACCTAATCTGGCCTTGTACAAGACTATCTAGAAACAAAGGTTAAAAAAAAGACAGGGAATATGTGATAACACAAGCAAGAGACTTCTGAAATCTCCTTTTTTTCAAAAGCATTGAAAGAAAACAGAAATAATTCTTCAGTAATATGACATGAAAATAAATGGCTATTTTTTCGCATCTTGACAAGAAGGTAAATAGGTAATTTATAAAATAGTGTTTGGAAAAGCAGATCTAGAGCTATCTTACTGCATAAACATGGTGATTATTATGATATTAAAGAATGAATAAGCAGTAAACTAGTTACTATTAATTTACCCTGTGCAAAGTAATATATAAATCTAAAACATTATGAAAGAAAAATGCAGGTGTAGATGCTTTGACAATTTTCTGAGCAGTGAATCCCATGTGGTATCACCAGAAGAGCTCCATCAGTATCATATGTATTACAGGGATTCCCATGAGAACCACAGAACTGGGAAGGAACAAGAGAATTGCTGGCAGTTCTTGGCTTTTATGAGAAAGGTTGCATTTTCAGAAAGAATACAGAGAAAGAAACCTATTTAGATGAGATTAATCATCCTTTCCCTGGATTTTGGGCAGGTATGCAAGTAGGCACCATGTCCCATACATCATCACTGTCTTTGTCATTAAAAATGCACTCTAAGTTTCTTTATAAGGACTTTACTGAGCTTGTGTATATATAAAAGACAAGCTATATAGCAGAAGTAGATTGTCCTAGAGATGACATGTCCAACTGCGCAAAAATAATTAGTCTAGCACATGAACCCTGGTTTCTGTCAGCTCAATAGATGTTACATGACCAGGGTATTGGATGCGTTCCACACTGTTAATCAGTGCTGGGCAGTGCAGCACATTTTTACATTTTAGCTTGCAGATTATTTTCTCATGAGCAGTGACACAAGTGGAGACGGAAAGACCCCTTTGGATTATCATATAACGGATCAGAACGCCAAAAGAAATGAAGTGTGCTGTACTAGAAAAACACCAAAGTGCATCGGCTGACTGGATGCAATGCCTGCAAAAGACAGTCATTCCCTGAGTGCCTTTAGCTCTTGAAAATGAAAATTCCGTTTAAGTAGAGGTCTTGGCTGATATATTATATAGTACTGAAGGGAAACTCATCTCCCATTCTCATGTATAAAATTTATTTTGGCAGGGTAGACAAAATCAGCAGAAATATTCATTTTCCTACCTTCAGAGGTAGTGTCTAAGCTGGATGGAAAACTGAGATCATCACTATAGGTTGCAACAGGTAAAGTCACCTGTCACAGCAGATTAGCCTCTGCAGTCCTCTCCCTCCAGCTTGTACCATGAACACTCTTTTTTCCTTCTGCTTTTACATCATCAGAACTTTGTAAATCACAGTCCATCAGTGATGGGTTAGTAACATGGTAGCGAGTGTGGATTCTTTGAAAGCAATGGCTGCAAAACAGCATGGAGGTGGCTCAAGGCCTGTTTTCTTCTGAACTGAAAGGTAGAGAATTTTGATAGCTTTCCAAGCGGCTGAGAACTTCAGTGTGACAAAGTGAAAAACATGCTCACTTCATGTTTCCCAGAGCTGGCAGGAATCTCACACAATCGAGATGAGTCAAACTTTATAGCAATCTGTGGTGCTTGAACCCTGCAGACCTTAGTTTGTTCTGTGGGTGCATAAGGAGTTAGTTAGAAGGAATAAGAGTGAAGCACTGGCATAGCTGGTCTCTCCAAACTTGTGTGATGCATGCATAGATGATGGAGTATATGATGGGCTATACAAAGCCACCAGTGGTCCTGGAAGACTTTGTCTAAGACTGTGGGGAGAGCAGAGGCATTGAATTTGGAAAAAAAAATGTAACTTAGGAGGTCTCGGTTCTATTCTACACATACTACCATACACAATTGCTAGATGACTGAGACACCATATCAAGAAATGAAGAAATGAAATTAGAAGTTCAGTCTTTTCCTTGTAAATGTCTCAGAGAAATTAAAGAAAAAATAAGGAGAAAATATCAGACACAGAGGTCTGGAAAAGGGCCTGATACCAGGTAGGGGAAAAATACATCTCATGTAGGCCATCTGACATTAGATTAGCATCATTAAGTGATGACGCTTCTTGTAGATATCTACCTTAGAAAATATGAAGTTCAACCTATACCAAATTTCCAAATGTCTGCTAGCATATTGAGATATGTTGCAAAATTGCTAAAATATATTTTATGATGATCTGATTACATTCAGAATAATTCCTATGTATCCCAAAAGAAAGATGGGAAAAAAACATCCACATAGTCAGATGGCCTCCTTTCGTTCTATGCATGTGTAAATATTCATTATCAAGATAGGACTCATGTTAGAAATTATCATTAATTTTACTGTGAAAATGGAATTTCTGGATGTCATCATTGACAAAGACAGATAACCACTAAAGATATTATTTGTATCAAATAGCAGCAGTGGTTAATAATGCTTTTTTTTCCTGTCTGAGATGATGAGTAACAGGATTGTACTATTTAGCTAACATTTAATTGAACAGCATGCTTTGTGCATAGCCTGTTTGAACTTCCAAAGCCCTCAGGCATAGAAAGGAAAACAACCTGCAGCAGATTATTATAAAATCACTGACTTAAGGTAAATAGTTCTCCCTTCCTTGCCTTTAGTTTGTAGCTCATGTCATGAAGCATGATAGCTTATGTCCTTCCCAAATGCTGGAAGCTTTCAGGTTGTAATTCATCCTTACTGCATTACTTCAGAATATTCTCCCTCTCTGTTCAAGTTCGCACTCCCTGCCTGGTTCCTGTGGAGCTCTTAACTTGACAATACCAGTGAGTCTCACAAGCTGGCTGTGCATCATGTGAAACTAATTATTTTTGCCTAGGTTTTACTAGGCAAACTAAACTGCCTTTCGGTTTCACCAAATATATTTTTATTTTTCTATTAGACAAAAGCATTAACGATCTACTTCGAGGCTGTTCATATTTCATACAGCTGTAACATTCCTTCCTACTCATTTTCTTTGTAAGCTAGACAGTTTCTATCCTTTGAGTTTGTCTTCATGGGAAAGCTTCCCATGTCTCTAAACACATTTTTCATCTCTCTTTATATCCATAGTATTGCTCTACATTACAGCAGAAAGCAGCTTTACACTAGATAAGTCTAAAAGTACTCTTGTATTTCACAGATAAACTTTTCAAGGCCTTGGAAGTACACAGACTTACCTTGTAAGTCAGCCTTTGTAACTCTCAAATTTACTCTCAATAGCACAGAGCTACAGGATCATGCTAGAGTTGCAAACATGTGGTCATAAGATAGAGCCTCTACCTGAAAAAGTTTTTGCTTTTCTAGTTCGAGAGTCTTAGCTCTTGTTCTCAAAAAACACCAGGAATTCAACATAATACTCTAACCAATGTTCACCTGGAACATGGGTCCAGAAGGATATATCCTGCTTTAGATGCTGAGAAAGAATCAAAATGTTCTTGCCTGGGAGAAAAGGGGCACTGATAAGAGAAAGGGACAATGCTGAAGAAGGAAAGATGTGCTTTTATAGCATTGACTTTACAGTCCTGCTGAAGTCATGGAGAAGAAAAAGTACTGAGGGAGCAAAGGAATGAGGTTTCTAATGCATCCACAGCACAGAAAATAAGGCCATAGGCAAATCCTACATGGACCTTGCTGTGACAAGAGGAGGCAACATCATCTGCTTGTCACCCTCTACCAGGGTGACCACCAAACCCACCCACCAACTCATCTATGGAGCAGCCCATTGGCAGGCTCCCTTGTTGCCTTCCGGCCCACCAAGCCAGCATTCAGGGAGAGGAAATCTGTTCACATCCTAAATTTTCCAAGCACTAGAGACTGTGGACAGGGCTGCACTGATGGAGAGAGGTCCTGTGCCGCATGTGTCACAGCCCCTTTGGCTAGGTAGAGAGCTGCAGCACAGTGCTGTCTCTCGAACCATGAAGTCAGTCACACCCACACAGATTCAACATCAAATACGAGCAAAGACCCTGGTAGCAGGTTGGCTGGTGGGGACCATATTCCTCTGCCATTAACATCAAAGAACAGGGGAGGGCAAAGTAGGCCCCAGGTGCTTCAGGGTGGCCATGAACTATGATAGCCACAGAGTCACCAATCTATCTTACTGTATTAGGAGTCTTCATGTGGCTTTCTACCCCTCTGCTAACCAAATCCTTAACAAAATCTTTCCTTGCTAGCTTTTTTTGGCAGCGCAGAAATGAAAATCAGAGCTGCCTTCATGTGTATGAAGTGTATCTCAATGTTACTCAATGTGTGTCTCAATGAAGTCTATCTCAGTGAACTGTATCTCAATGAATAATGTTAGAAAACGTTTTACTGACACAAATATATTATTTAAGACTAAAGAGAGTTGTTTGCAAATGCTTGTGTGAAAATGCAGAGTTTAAGAGATGTCAGAGTAGCAGTGAGAAGATGCTGAAATATCTTTGGTTATACTAGTCTACCTGAAAATGAAGTCAGTGTGGTAAGTCAGAAAAGATGTTTAAGGGTTTTTTTTTTTTCTTTATTATAACAGAGAATTTATCCTGCTCTACAATTGGATTTTTTTTTTCCCCAGGATATAAGATTTCTATCGAGGTTTTAACAAAGGAAGTTCTTTAATGGCTCTCCTTTCTTGCTTATGAAAAATACAGCTCAAAGAGGAATGATTTATTGATTACTCTCCCCCCACTCTTTCTGAACAGTTGGTGATTTTTCCTTCTCTGTTACTCTCTCCCTGCTTTCAGCCACTGTAATGACCTGAGGTAGGATGCAAACTCACCAAGCCCAACTCTGCTAATATTTG
>JAVCKT010015354.1:0-24322 GCA_032273925.1 Rhynchotus rufescens
TCTGCAAGCAAAGCTGTGGCATGAGAGTGCAGCAAGGTCAGAGTGGAACTCCCTAGGAGGGAGGACACCAGAGGGCATCACAACTGCAGGGTTTTTTTCTTTTTCCTTTTCCCCTCCAGGGTGCAGGAAAACAGTGCCCATAGGCATTTTAGGTTGCAAGAGTCATTAACACATTACAGCTATTAAAGCAGCAGCAGCCAAACTGAGGACAAGGACTTCAGCATTTCTAAGAGCCCACCATGAAGCACCAGGTGATTCACCTGCACCAGGGCAGGCAAGCCACAGAGCATGATGTATCCTTCCCCTCCACCCCCAGAATGCAGAAATACAGCCCCCCTGCAGCATAACTAGTCAAAACACACATGCTTGCCCACGACTGCAGAGCTCATGAACATCACTGACCTTCAAGGGGAAGCATTTCCATCGCAGGGCACTTGCTTTAGCAGGTCAGATGAACACAAGGCAAAACTCCTGCTAGAGAGGCCAAGGAACAAGCCTCCAGAGCCCAGACACCAATACAGTATTGATAAAAACTCATTCAAAATAATGAAGCCAGCCAACTCCAGCCTGCCATTTGAAGAATCACTAGATCAACACCAGGCTTATTCCTTAACATACAGACAGTAGGAGATGAAGTTTTTAAAGAGCTGTTGAATCACACCCATTCTTAAAAATAAATCAACTATTAAAAGGCATGCTGCTTTAGAGATACGCACTCCTCATTGTCCTAATTACAGAGTTGGCTGAATGCAGCTTTTTGAAAAATGAAGCATGGCTGTTGTCATGCTGTTTCAGCAGGGTGGTGTGTCAGAGGAAGTTCTCCAGCAGACAATGTTCTTTCAGGGTCTGATTGTATATCTAAGGGAGGGCCACATGGCCCCTGACCCCTGAAATGCATCTATTAAAGAAAATAGACTCACAAGCACACAATCACTTCCATTTGTCTTTTGTACCATTGTGGCAGACAAGAATACTGGGTTATTTAGGCAGGAATGATGTGGGGTCTGCGCAAGAGTGTGGCAAGGCTGAATTAAACCCATCATGTTCTTAGGGGAATTCAGCAGGACTTGATTTTTAGGAGACGTTTTCCAAGAGATTATCTTCCTTCCAAGGCTGTGTCTTTAGACAGTATTAAGGCTGCCTAACCCTTCCCAGTACTGTTTTCAGTTGCTTACAAGTTCACCAAGTCCTGGCTGTTCAAGATAGGAGCTTGCACGCTAGTTGGGTCTGCCTCAGGCAGGGTTGTTTTGGAACATGTGAATTCAACTGCTTCTCAGAAAGCAGCATGGGAATAAACACATTGTTTTGTTCAATTTCTGGTGACTTTTTTTTTTGAAAAGCCTGAGACCCGTGATTTAAGAACTGGGACTTTAACAAGCAAGGGAGAGCTTTTTGTGTCAAATTTAAAGTTTTGTCATCACCGAAAATCTAGGGAAATTATAAGCCTTTAGAGGGGAGGAGAAAAAGCAGCTAAATCGCATGTGCTCAACAGCCCTTAGACTTTGGAATTTAAGGCTCAATGGTTTGGGCTTTGCTGTGTAGACTTGGAAACAGGTATGAGGCAGGCAGGAGGTAACTAAGATTAGCAATCGGTAAGAAAAATTGGCAGCAGCAGCAGCTATGCCACAAGGATCTGAAGATCCAAGCGTGATCAGCTGGATGCCACTCTGACAGAACCAGGTTAGGAAAGCTGAAGAGTTTTAACAAGCAGCAGTGTAAAGTGAAGCATAGAGAAATCCTCATGACTGTGCCAGAAAATATGCCCTTCTGTATCTTGGGGAAGAAAGAGATAAGATCCTCACTTCTCCCATTGTCCATGTTCCCTTGACATATCCCAAAACATATCACATATCTAGCACCACTCAACTGGAGATGCCATTTGCTGTTGGAAAGTAGTCCCATTGAGGAGCAGCATCCTCCTGGTAGCACTCAGAGTGGAAACCTGCTCATGGACCCCACAGGCACCATTAGAGTTACACTGAGAAATGCTTTCACAGTAGCAGGCAAGCAGCAACTTCCACAAGTTTTTCCTAGTTTGAGTGAAACAGTATAAATCAGTCTTAATTACTCAACTATGAAACAGAGGCAACTAAGACAGCACTGATTTGTGGCCTGCACATTTTTAGCTGTTTGGCATGAGGTTGTGCCTCTTAGGCTTTATGCTTAGGAGAAACCTATCTGGAACAGCAGTATTTGCTGAGACTTGTTTAACATTTGTATAACCTTATATCTGATTGTTCATCTTGCCTTTGCATTGGAACAGAAGTGAAAGTCTAAACTACAGTTGTACACTTAGTCCTCTGTCCTGCCTCAGATCAGTCACAAACAGATCTATCACCATAGGTGCAGATGGTCCCAGATTCTCAGAACTACTGAAGGGGCCAATATGGTAAAATCAGACTGAAAATAGTGGTATAACAGCCAAGTACCCTGCAAAGCTTATAAATAAAGTATATAGATAGGTCATTCTGTCCAACGTCCATAGCATTCAGATGAAGGAATCATCTCCAGTGAACACCAATAACCTACACACAAGTTTCAAGCAGTCTAAAATGTGTGTGGAGAGGCTGGATGAAGAATCACAACTTTATTTCCTGGCCCAGAAACCACATTAGCAGTTCTACCATTTTTTTTAAAAGCAGAACTTTTACTATAGGGTAGGCAGGAACAGTCATTCCACTAATCTCTGCAAAGACAAGTGTTCCTTAGGGATTTTAGCTCAGGCCTAAAGGTGTCAACCAACTTCAGCTTGCCTTACAGTATCACCACTGGGCCCAACAAGTCTTGTTAAACACCGTTTGTTCATTTTATGGTCTAACAGGCCCAGTAGAAGGTTACAAAAGGACATTCTCCAAGTCTAATGATATCAACCCAGACTGTTATATTCAAGTAGAATGGTCTCTTGTCTTCCTACCCATTTAGAGCAGTTGAGATACTACTCCTACTCCACAGGTTTTTCCCACAAGTTGTTTCCTTGCAAGATTCTGAAGTATTATGCCATCTTATAAAAAAAAAATCCCTGCTCAAGGGGAATGTTAATTCTATACATGCACACACAGGTTGAAAAGCTTCTCATTAGACTTTAAAGCCTCCAACATAGGTCCCTTTTCTCCATCTCCCACTTAGAATACAGTTCAGTTTTAGGCACCACTCTCCTCAAACCCAGTATGTCCATGGGTGAAGTCAGGAGCAATTTTACATCCATATCACAGTGACCCATCCCAGTATGAACCACTATAGCCCATCAATGCTTTTCCTTACTGGGGAGGGAGCAAGCAGCAGGTCCCACTTCCACTCCCAGTTTTGCTTAGTGTCATCTCAAGCTTAAGCTGTTCTTACCCAGCTATGGAATAGAGGTGCTGAACTGTGTTATTGCTTCCTCCTATGATCAGCTCCTAAAGGCATATTCTCTTGCAAGACAGCTGCAGAGCTCTTCCTTTGTTTGCCTGTCTCAAGCTCACTGCTGTAAGCCTGCACCAATTTCCTAGTTACAGAAAGTTTAGTCTTGAAAATAACCTCACCCACATCTGCGTTTTTCAACTAAGGTAAATTCAGCCTGAGTGATGCTGGCATGCCAAAAAACACCTGTCTCAGGGAAGGTTTAACTCCTAGTGTAGCCATATGGGATTGTTGGTTTTGAAATTCACTTTTTCTGCACAGGGAAGCTTTACTTCAGAAAATGCCAAATCCCATCTCAAATCCCCAAATTTTTCTAAGGCACATCCAGGCTATTAAAGAGCAGAATGATGAATCCCATTTTTGTGAAGCAATAGGAAAGTGTCAGTCCGCATGCACCAAAACATACCTGATCCAAAGAGCTTGTTTTCTTATTAGCTAATATCTTTACCAAGCCCCATCACATGGTTGCCTGTGCACATGCTCCAGGATCAATGTTGGAACAAACTCTCACATACCATCACCCAGAATGAAATAAGCCAGCCAAAGGGAAAGAAGTTCAACTGAATAATTTTGAATAGCTTGCCAGAATAAGTTCAATCCAGTCATCTTCCCTCAAGCAAGCATTATCTAACCAGACAACAGGGCTTTATATGTTCAGAGGGAAGTCTCTGACTCTCCCCTACATCAGGAAGCAGGGAGAGGTGGATTATGCAAATAAAACACGGCTGCACAACCCAACTTGGCCAGAACTCTGGCATTTGGGACCCACAATGGATAAACAGGTCTCTCCTTGGGAAGGAAGATAAAAACAACCCTTCTAGATTTATCCTTTCATCAAATTCACAGGTGGATTCCCAAGCATCCGTTGGTGCAGAGATCTCCTTTAGTAGAGGCTGTCATTGGATGTTTCACTCCATGTTCTCCTTTCTTTTCAAGCATGCAAAGGTCTCAACATCAGTGAGAACCCATCAAAGGGGTATGCAGCTGGTTGTTAAAGGAGGGAGACAAGTGGGACCATTATATAACCACCTAGCTTCTTTAAGCAGAAAAAAGCAGCTAAAAGCACCACCTACAGAGTTATTAGCCTGCTTCAAATACCCAGCACAGGGACTACAGTAGATCTGAATGACAAGAACCTGGATGCAGCACAAAGGTGCAGGCTTAGCCAACTTTGATTCTTCAAAGACTGTGACAATTCACAACATACAAGTCCAGGGGAACTCTGCCACCAACTAAGTACTTCAATCACAAAAAAGATGTGCTAAGACCAGGATTTATCCTCTTTTGGTCTGAAATAAAAAGCATCCCTGGCCTAAGCAAACTGTCATCTACAGGCTTCCAGGACACAGAACAGCTATTTCAGGCCTCCTGTACAAGGAATCAGAGCACTATTGTGTTATCACCATCCTGCTCCTGAATTCCCACGTCTGAAGCAAGAGGAACACCAGTGGGCTGAACTGGCATGGAACACTGCATAGGTGTTTCCTCAGAAAACACCTATTGGCTGCTCCTGTGTTCATCGCTTGGCAGTGATTGCCATGAAAAACTGATCTTTAATAGTCATATTGATCATTTAAGTAGTACACAAACAGATTGGAAGAGACTAGTCCAGAATTGCCATTGAGATAATCTTTCCTAGTCTACTCTTTAGATTAATGGCTAGTAAAGCAGCTGATGTGCTGCTTAATTATGACACGCATACTAAAATTTCAAGACAGGAATCCATCAGACAGCAACATTCAGCCTCTAGAGTTGGTCCAAGGCTAGTTTTGCACAAGCATACGTGAACATACTGATAAAAGCACGTTTACATAGATGCAGAAAGACTTTGCTATTCAAATGGCAGATGCCATTCAAGTGCTAACTGCAAATAAATTGTCTGCACCATGCATTTGTATAAAGGAAGATGCATTTGGATGGAGAAAGTTGGCCTCTCATCACTTCTTCCCCAAGACAGGCTAGCTGCAGTGCTCTGCATCATTACCAAGAGCAGAATAGCAGGTAAACATCTGGATTAGGGACAGGAAGAGGCATGGGGACCATAGCAGTGTTACAAGTGGACAATGTAAGGACTCAGCAGTTGTTCTGCACTCCAGCATGATCCATTTGCAGGGCCAAGATGACCACCAAGTACATATGCCAGAAGGAAAGAAAATTCTGGAGAAGCTTTATGCTTGGTTGCTTGGGTTGGTCTGGCAAGGAGACACATATAGCTTTCATAATCCAGAGTTATGGGCAGCTTCAGCTGACATGAGCAACAGCTTCGTATAACTGTTCTGATTTCAAGCACATTGCATTGCATGCACTAAACCAGCCGGTCCAAACAGACCCATTTTGAAGCCCTACAGAACTGAATATAAGTAGATATATAACGCCTGAACCACTCCCATCAAAACCAAAGGGGACCTGGAGCAAGAAGTGTACTAGCCTGACTTCATGACAAAAATAAGCAAGCTTTATTAGACCTCATGCCTGGGTTCTGACATCACACAAGCATTTACATAAGACCATTGAAATCCTAATGAGATTTTACATAGACATTTATGCTCAAAAGAAATGTCTATCATTCCAAAGTTACCACCACATCAGGAAACAAGATAGGGCCAATGAATAGTTCATACATTCATGTGCCAGGACAGAGAGGAATCCGGGAGGTCACCTGAGGAATTCTGTCCTCCTTGTCCATGCAGGTGAAACCCTTTAAGCTGTTGCTTTTGGGTCAGAAGAGTCCATTGTTCCAGTGCTAAACAATCAGAGCATAAAGTTTTATTGCTTTCTACTGAGTAATTTGAAAGCTAACACCAAGATACAGCCTGTTTGTTGTAGACTTAAACCTTTTCTCACCTTAATGCAAGTCAAGAATGAGTGTGAGCATCAGTTCACCTCCCTCACAAGCAAGTGTGCCATTGCTCCTGAAAGAGCAGAGCAGGAAGCAGCTTATTTGGGGAAGCACCAGCAGTTAAAATAATTGAAAGAATTCACTGATGCCAGAGATACTGCATGATTAGAGGATGCCCTAACTAGTTTCCTGGTCTAACAGGACCTAGAAAACTAGCTATAGCTGCTGGATCACTCATCATGTACCAACATATCTTAATAGTAGGTCTCCTTTGAATATTGGCACATATGAACTTGCTTGTAACAGATTCTGTGGTTTTTTTCCACCAGATCAAGGTCACATTGGAAAAGGTAGCAACTTCCACTTCTTAAACTCTTCGTCCTACTTTTGCTGTTCTGAACACTGCTTTTTCTAGAACAAGAGGAGTATCTGATGAGATAGCCAACCTATAAAACATATGCTCCCCTTCCATAGCAGGGAGAAGCTTAGCTACCATTTTAAAGCAAGAAACTCTAGTCATTACAAACTGTAAGAGCCAAATTCAGATTTGCTACTCAATATCACAGACAAGGTAAAAGTCAAGTTTATCCTGCCTGAGAACATGGCAATTCTGGCCTCAGAAGCCAGGACAGCCTTCTTGCCCCCTAAGCCTACCAAACATTGTTTATTCTCAGCAGTGACCTTTTTCCCCTCCTGGAGAGAAGAAAATAGAAAAAAACAGGCCCCTCGCATGGATCCAGCAGAAACATGGAACACTGAAAAAAAGTGAAGTTAGACGAGCATGCATTTAAGAACTTTTTCCTAGAAACAAATTATCTTGTAGGGGAAATCCTGACTGTGCAACTTTCACTACAGGAATTTTAGGCAGAACCCCACTTAATTAAGAGTCTTCCCCATTTCTTAGAAAAAGTGAATGAAATCAACACTGGTGGTTTCCTCCCATTCTAGGTTTGTACTTAAAGTCCTAATTAAGGACTTTTGATGTACGTAGGTAGATTTCCTTGAACTGTTTAGCTGATTTCATGCATATGGAAACTCTTATGACTTGTTGGCCATGCAGTTAGAAGGAAGCAATTCCTCTCCTCTGTTCAGCACTGATGGGATTGCATCTGGCACCTTCTCCCCAGGACAGCTAATGAACACACTAGCAACACAGCTCAATGTATGAGAAACATCTAGGAGATCTGTTCAGCACGGAGCAATGGCTAAAGTTGCTGCCTATGAGTACCTAGCAGAAGGCTATGCCAAAGACAGCCTGACTTCAGATATGCACAGCAAGATGAAGGACAACATGACCAGCAGAAAGCAAAATTCTATCTCAGTATGATCTTTTCTTCTCAGGTGGAAAGACACAGAACCAGCTTCAGACATGGAAGCATTTTCTACTCTCAAAGATATATAAACTTGAGTGGCCAAAGCCATTAACAGCTTGATCCTGCTTTGAGGTCGATACAGCTTAGAGGGGAATGGGACTGAAAGCCTCCAGAGGTCCTAGAGTCATTCTCTAATTCTAAGAGATGGCTTAAAACTTTTAAAAAAAATTCTGCTCAGGAAGCTGGAGTTAAAGGCACTTTCCCTTCAGGACAGCAGTGCAGCAGCTGCACAGAGAAGCCACGTTTCCACTCCAAACTTCTCTTCCACACATTAAGAATTATCCTGCTGTAGAAAGTGTTTCTATCACTCTTGCTATTGAGCGCTTTAGTGAGTCATGTCAGAGAGGCTGAGCAATAGCCCCTTTCCCTGAAGAAAATTTAAAAATCAGGCCTAAAGTTAAACTACAATGTCCTCAAGACAGCCACTGTTATCTAGAACAGGGCTACAGAGATGCAACTGAAGACAACATGACAATAGCAAGACAGCCAGGGCAAATACTCAACATCTTCCATAAATGTGGGCACTGCAAAATTTATTTTTACAAGTGAGGAGACCATAGCAGTGCCAGTCCTGCCATATTCATATGCTCCTAACCTTTTGCTATGGGTTAATTTGCTATATACTGCCTTACAGGGGCTACATGCAGCTACAGCAGCCTGCAAGCTCATTCCTGTACCAGCTTCTCCACTCTGAGCACTCAGAGGTCTTGGAGCAAGTGGCATTTCTGACAGCTGTATAAAACAAGCATTCCTTGCAGAATTAGTTTCCAAATGCAGCCAAATCAAAGCAAAGCCTGGCTTGCCTGCCAGGAGATAATGATCAGAGACACACACAATGCACAATCCTCAGAGCAAGAAGAGAAAACAGCCCATTTGCAGAGAAGATAAAAGGGATTTTTCTGTACTCCAGGATGAACAAATTCTGTTTACAAGATGCAAGTCTCCAAGACGCCACGGAGATGTCCCTTTGAGGGCCTGTGACAGTTTCTGCTTCAGCTAAGAAGTTCTTGGGAGCATGAGCACAGCTGGAAGAGAAAACAGGGACCTCAAGGAACTGCAGTGGCTTAACCTGAGGACCAAAAATCCAACAGTTCAACTGTGCAAACAGACTGAAGACCCAGCAGCTTTCCTAATGAAATTAAGGACATTCCAACAGCTTTGCTGGTCACACTGCACTTATGCAAGGCGTACTATAGATATCAAATATATTTTCCTTCTGCCATCATGACCATGTTTTCACAAGGAACCGCAAGCCTCCCCTCAGGGATTTAACAAATGACAGAAATGCAAAATAGAGCTCTGAAACACTAATGGGAAATAGACAAGTCCTTCAAATAATGAGCTACAAAAGGTCTTTTAATACCTGGGTTCCACCAAATTCCCCCAAAACAGGAGGACCCTTAGCCACCAAGCTCAGCAGCATGGCAAGGTTGCAGTACCGAAGTGAAGGAATAAAAAAAAACCTGACATTTCAGCAACTTTGAGGCAAGAACTGGCATCTGGAGATAAGTACGGTCATGCTGGGAGTGTCAAAGTTTCAGATGCGAGATTATAAACAGCAATTCAGTTGAAGACTGCTATGAGCAGACGTGCAATACCAGAGCATTAACCAAGGCTAGACTGTGGCTTGTCTTCTATCCTGGAGCCACAGCTGACTGGTCTCTTGGGCATTTGTTTACAGCAGTGCCATTTGCTAACAGGATGACAGCAAAAGCAGCTAGCTAGGACATTCTGCAGGCTTTC
This sequence comes from Rhynchotus rufescens, assembly GCA_032273925.1. Lineage (NCBI taxonomy): Eukaryota > Metazoa > Chordata > Aves > Tinamiformes > Tinamidae > Rhynchotus > Rhynchotus rufescens. The sequence goes on from JAVCKT010015354.1 coordinate 9,355, forward strand.
TGGAGGCTACCTATCAACCTTATCACCCGAAGGCATCGGTGGAGACTGGCTCCCCAGCCCAATGAAGCATTAAGCACATCAGCTTAGTCTTGTCTGCAGGTGGGAAAGGGATCAAGACACTTCCCCACTGTCATGCCAGCCTTCTGGGAAAACATCAGTAGGTTATATCTGCCTCAGGATCAAGTGAGCAGGGCCTCTTCAGGCTCCAGCTAACACATGTGCAGGTCCCTCCAGCCTGGGAGCCAACAGGATGGGAGTTGTGAAATAGTCTTTGTTGTCAACAGACGCCTATTCCCATGTCAAGGTGACCTCACCGTATCCAAACTGGTATCATGTTCCATCTCAGGCTCACCGTGGTGGCACATACCTACCCTGGCAAGCCAGGGAATGTTGTCAGCACCTCCCATCTCCAGCTTTTCTGTTGTACGCTGCAGAGATTGCAAGCTGTCTTTAGCTGATCCCAAAGGCTGGTGAGCAGCTATCTTCTGAACTGAGGGCACCCAGCCCAGTTCAAGTTCAGAGATGCATCAGCAAGCAAACACTCAGGCATGCTCAGTGCTATCACCCTGACAGCTTCATTGCCATCTGCTTTGCTGGCTCCTCTATTCACAAATTATTCCTTTTTATAAGGTATCAGTGCACCCTGAATGAAAGGTGCTACTTGATTTTAGCTATGGTGGTACAAAGGACATTCACAGCAATAAAACAGCACTCACGCTAGGGGCTACTCCTTAACTCAGTCTTTCACCTGCATGGAAAGAAGCAACAGCCACTATGGCTGGATTTCAGGGGCTTCCCTATAGAAATAAAGACATGTCCCATGCAATGAACAAAGAGGATCAAAGTTGAGAGGAAATATAGGATTTTCCCTAGCAAAGCTCCCTTTGTATTTATTGTGCTGAACCAATTCTGATTGTAGTACTTCCAACTGAGAGCATATGACAAATCCTGCTATTCATGATTTGGGTTATGCTTAAGCAGAAAAGAACAGGAAAAACAGTGCTTTGCTAGAACCTAGCTGGTACCTCCCTCAGCCCCACACTAGGCTGCTGCACTTAGGCAAGCCTTATCTTGGTGAAGGACCCAAACCAGCTGCTCTACTGCTGGTGGTCACAGCATCTCTTCTGGAAAATAAGGTAGTTTGAAACTGAGATTGGCTGGAGACACATACTATTTTCACAACCTTTTATGAGGAAAAAGAAAACACTAAGTTATCTTCCTGTCTTCCCTCCCTTAGCTTATGTCTACATATTTAGCTACACTCTCCAGGTGTGGTTTCATATGACAGCACAGCAAGCATCTAAAATTCTCCCACAAGGGCCATTCCCCTCAGCTGAAGGCAGGAAAGCATTGTAGAAATCTGGAAAATAGGGTAGTTCAACAAGGAAGAAGGGGGAAATAAGGTAACTAGCTAAAAAGACAAGAAATGCAAGCAGAGGAAAAAAAAAGAGCCACATAGCACCTAATGCCTTCTATCAACCTGTGCTAGTAAGACATGCATCAGGAGAAGCAAGGACAAGACTGGGAACTAGATCAGTCATATTTGCACCCGCCTTGGCCAAATGCAAAGAAAGGCTGCTAGCAACAAGTTCAATATTGGAGAGTTCCATCCCTGAACCCATAACCAGATACCATTAAGCTTCTGCAAAAAGAAAAAAATACCCCAAATCAGCACCAAAATACCTTTTGTTTCATTTTGCAATAGAAATACTTGTTGTACTCCACCACATTGAAACTCCAACCACGATTGTTGTGAATCAACAGCAGCAACAGAGCAAACAAAGCCAAAAAGCATGTATTTCACTGCCTTCTCAGATTCAATAACCACTCTCAGTTTACATAAGAATCATTCAAATTTCACTTGTCACGCTGAAAAGCGGCAAGACAGAAACAGTCTGGGTGCTCACTCTCTACACCAGGTTCAGGCCACCTTTCCTGCAAGTCTGAGCAGGATTTGAAGCTCAGCTGGCTTTGAAATCCAGTTTCAGGGAAATCTGGATATGCCATGTTGTTGTACAATCTGCACAGCATCATTAAAAGGAAGACACGAGTTTGTTTTCTTTTCAAGTTGGAATTTATTAGATGAATTTTGATATCATGCCTGGTGGGGAAGCAGAGATAAGCCATGCGCTGGGTGAGAGATCTGCCTTCTTTATAAGGCATCTTTCGTAAGACAGACTTTAAACAGGATGTGTTTATTGACTCTATATTCACTTCATAAAGCGTTTACATGGATAAGAGGAGAAACAGGAGCTCCCAATAAGGCAGCATGGATTTCAGTTCAGCACGAAGATGAATCCATGCGCTGTTCTAGTGAGCAATCCCAAACAGTGGGAATTGTAAGCTTTAACACTGCAATCTGCTCCCAGAAAGTTATGATGAGAGATATCCCATTCAGGACTTCTTACAACTCAGACACCAAAGAGGAGCTCTCTATGGCTGTTTTTGATAGCTTAAGTTGTCTACACTGAGGATAGACACCAACATTTACTTGGGAAGAACCAATGCATGGAAAGTCTGTACTATTATTGGAATAGTAGAATCATAGAATGCCCAAGGTTGGAAGGGACCTCAGAGGTCATCGAGTCCAACCCCCCTGCTCACGCAGGGTCACCTAGAGCACGTGGCACAGGGCTGCATCCAAACGGGTTTTGAAGACCTCCAAAGAAGGAGACTCCACAACCTCTCTGGGCAGCCTGCTCCAGGGCTCATGGACAATAGTAGGACAATATGAAACATAGTAGGACAATATGAAATCGTATCAAGTATGTGCTGAGGAGTGCACAGAGGAAGAGCTGCCAACACAAGCAGACAGAGCAGTAGCAAGGCAGAACAATCCAGATGTTCTTATCTGCAGCCTCCTGGGTCCCAACCACACTATCCTTCAGCACCAACACAGCATTTGGAGGAGCTCTGCTACTTGCACTGCTCCACAGCACTCCTGAGCAGCAGAGGATCCTTTTCTGTCATGTATTTTCTCTACTATCCTCAGTGGAAGACCAGCAATCCTCAGTCACAAGGTGCAAAAGCATTAAGAAAGCAGTGTTTAATGAACTGGGCATGGGATTCTTGATTAAAGAGTATTTACCTGTGCAGCTCAACCACTTTATTAGCTCAAAGGAGACCCATGCAAGTTCATTTTCAGTGGTTACTCAGAGACTTGAGGAAAGTAAACATCACAGAATTCACACATATTGAGGCTGCTGGGAGAGAAGCACCACATCCAGTAACATCTTAGCCAATTGCCCCTGCTGCAAGGGAGCTCAGCTCTCATTCAAGCATTTGGTCCACCTTTCCAGGTGGAAGAAATTCCTTCTATATATAAGCATCACTTCTCTTGCTGTTAGAGCTACACCTCACCACTGAAAGCCCCTGAGCCAAGATGAAGCCTCAGGTTCTTCTGCCCTACAGGAAAAGTCAGAAAAGCAAATAGATCCTTCTGCCATGAGGTATCTCACACTGTCCTACAGGTAGGTGCCCAGATCAGCTCAGTGCTCAACTGACACAAGTGAGATCCTTAAGTCACTCTCATCAGCAAGACTTCACTGACCAGGATATTCAAGTCTCAGAGCTTTCACCTTCCTTATTCCTCTTTTAGTCAAGCTCCTCTAGTTTGACAACGCTGAAGAGATCCTCTCCTTGTAGGAAAGCCCCTTAATATGGATGTACAGTTCTGTGCTATGAACTATAGGATTTTTTTTGTTACCAGTTTTAACTCTAAGTACCACCATGGAACCAACTACAAATTAAGCAGAAGGCCTGGCCAGACAACTTGTACTAGCTTGACAAAGGAGATATTCCTTAACTCCTCGAGCCAAGCTGCCTGCTCCCAGCCTGGTGAAAAAAGGAGGAAATATCTGAATCAAGGTATTTCCCATTAACCATAACAATCCACAAAGTGCTTCAGGTGGTCTCACCCATCACATGAGTACCTCCTTACAGTCTTCCAAGGTTGCTGACAGATGCCACATAGCAGCTTCATCTTTATTTCAATTAACTTAAGCAAAGAGCAGGGTTGGATTTGCACAAGGAAACTAGCAATCAAGATCTTTGAGCAATGGTAACAGCAGGTCCCAACCAGGCCTTCAGCCCACAGGCTTGGACACACATGGGGTTGCCACCTTAAAAGAGCAAGGCAGCATGAATGCAGCCTGCAGAAAGAGGGCTGCAGCCAGTGAAGCTATTGTGCACATGCTGAGAAAGGATGTTCAGCATGGGATACCTATAGGCTATTTTAAATTGGTCTTATATGCACCACTCCGTGGCCATGTGTTATTAATATACCCCTTGCCTAGATGGATACAGTCACAGGCCTTAACACACCCATGTCAACATGCATTATGTTTTTAAAAACACATTCATTTTTTTATAACCCAGTGCAGATTTTTGCATTTGGTTCTATTCATTAGCTGCAAATTGTCAAGGAAGCATTCCTATAGCCAAACAGATAAAAACCCAGTGCGTGACATCTGCAAGCTTTGGCCCTAATTCTGTTTATGAGAATGGCTGATGTCACTTTTTTGTTCTGGGAACATACATCCATTAGTTCCAACTGCACAGAACTTTTGAGAAAGAGCCACACAGAGATCAGAAAAGCCCAGACATGAGAATGACTCAGCCCCTTGCCAGGGCTTGGGGGAGATGTGCAGAGGACTCTTGAGGCTCCAGCAGACCTCTCGAGCAACAGCACCATAGCATTTACGCAGCAGACTCAATTCCCAACAGCACTACATCATGTTGTCCACACACGAGGCATGTGGCTGGAGGCTTCCACTCCCACATAGTTTCCTCTCTGAGGAGGAACCCACATAGCATTGGTGCTGTTAGCCACAGTGCTGAGCCCCTCCATTCCCATGCCATCACTTGGTAGAGGTCAGCAGGTGCTGGTTACAACGGCCAGCAAGAGAACAGCCTTTCTTCTAAGGCAAGGGATCTCGTTCCTGCCTGGAAATTTCCTTTTCTTTGATAAAAATATTACCAAGATACTTCTCTCTATCAAAAAGTACTAAGATTGCTGGTTTTGCCCAGGAACAGAGTTCTTCCGAGAACTTTGTCCTCCAACCTGGACCCCAGGAGGCCAGGATTCCCAGAGCACAAGCTTCCTACTCATCACCAAGAGCAAGCCACCCTGTCCCAGGCACCCTACAAGCTGTTGTAAAGGTGTCATACTGGGGATAACACTGCAGATGTGGAGACAGGTATGATGAAAGAAAACATCAGCAAGAGAAAATAAGAACTCTCCCAGACAGTTTTTCCACTCAATGGCAGTTCTTCCCAATTTAGGGATTATATAATAGCCCCCACTCAAATTGGAGACACCCTGGGCTAGCTGCAGCTCATCCTATGCTGCACCATCTCCTTTTTCATCTATGTTTTGTCACTAAGACATCAGCATGACCCTTACCTTGATCTCTCCGCAAGCATTAGGCCAGCATTATTTTATTTTCCACTTCATCTACTTCTGACCCATGTTCTTCTGGGAGAAGAAAACTGAAACAGCCCATTCTACTTCAATATTAGAAAGTTATGGGATTGAAGGAGAGTTTGGCAAAGCAGCTCCTTTCAGTTCTTTCAGACCAAGGTTTTAGCCAAGTTGTACATGCACATATATATATATATACACACACACACACGTAAAGTAGCAGCTTTTGGCAGGTATCTGCAACCAAGTCCTTCAAGGCCTGTTAGACTTGGAATTTGTATTTCAGATTGGTCACTGAGATGAAAGGGGTGGAGGCACAACACACAATAACAGAGATGAGAGGGTTTCCAACACTCCTGGCTCTTCCAGGGAAATCCTTTCCTAGCTTTGCAATCCAGACAGAAATTGAGAATACAGCTCCAACCTTCCCCCTCTGCTGATAAACTTCCTTCCAGCACAAGGATTAAAGGCTCTCTTTTCACAAGAAATAAGAGTTACAGAAATGAATGCAATAATTTATCTCCCTGGATACTGTAAGACCTAAATGCCTTTGAGAGATATGAGATATATCTATTCCTGTCAAGTATGGTTAGGTTTGTTCAGTAGCTTAAATAGCAAGTGGGTCTTTTGGGGGCAAAGGCCAAAGGAGTAGGAAAAAATACACAAAACTGAACAGATAGACAAAGCAAGTGCACAGCCCTTCTTTTCTTGAGGTGCCAAGGTAAGAGTTATTTTAAGGTTGATTTGAAATACACATTTTCCTTCTTTTAAGAAAGGAAAAAAGCACTAGAATAGATCAGCTTCCTAGATAAGGTCATGTGTAAATGCCAACACATCTGTGAAGTCGAGAATCAAAAACCACACTTTGAACTAAGGCTTTTTTCAGGAGAGAGGAGGGGGAAAAAGCCCAGCTAAGCACACTTAAATAGAAGATTCCCAGCCACTATTCCCCTGAAGGGAGCTCCTCTGTCCTGACCAATTGACCCATGAAAGGCAAACATCTCCCCTGCTCCACAGAGCCTCCTGTGGGGCTCCCATGTGACTCAAGCTGCTCACACTTGATCTGCAGGGACTGCATACAGCATCACAGCAGATAGTCATCAAGAGATAACATCCATCATAGGAGATAACAGGGGGCTTTGGCTTTTGAACTGCAGCACCCATTCAGTGCAGAGCACAGAGACAACCTGATATTCTGGGTCAGTTCCATATCTCACAGCTGCTCAGCAAATTAGGTTATTGCTTTGAAGATTAAACCATAGGGAAGTTCATTTTCTCCCAGGATCATTCAGAGAAAAAGCCTCTCAACCAAGTGACCTGCCAGGGTACTAGAAAGAGAGCATGTCCTCCTATAGGCTCTTCCCAGCAGGATCAAAAAGCCCAGGGACAGATGGAACTCTCCAGGAACATGGAAAAAAAACCCACCTCCTTTTCACATGGCTTTTCCCTGGCTCAAACCCTGAGCAGCAGAAAGGCTAAGATGGCCAAGATGCAGAATATGTTTTAACACAGGAGCAGAAGTACTCAGCTGAGGACAGGCAGCTAAACTCATGTCATCAGCTGAATCTGATTCATCAGATCTAATGAAGCACACCTGAGCTTCAGGGAGCAGACGAAGGGGGCAGAAAATCACCCCACAGCTGATAACACAAAACTAGGAGCTGGAAGAGGTATTCCCCAGAGCATCTAGTCACACACCGAGAAACATTAGTTTCTGCTGATTTAACAGTCTTTGTGGTTATTTTTTTGGCATACCAGGTCCCACTTGGTGGTGATCTACATCACTTTCTCCTTTTTTGTAAAAGTAACTGGATGCCCTGGAGTTCAGCTCAGAGAAAAAGAATAAGTCCCTTCTGGCACAACAGAGGAAGTCTCCCCTTTCCCCCACCATGATCAGTCAGAGATAAGGCCCCAAGAACACATCCTTAAGTGAGTGTTATGGTAATCCTTGCACAGGATCAATCCTTGCAGCACCTAGACCCATCTAAAGGAGCTTGGTCACATCACTCAACATTACACAGGTTGTAGCCATGTCCTCATTAACAAGGGCCTCACAGATCCTTTCGTACTCGAAGTTTCACCCCCTTCTAGCTGAGGCCACCAAGAACCTCATTAAGAATTTGCTAAAATCCTACATAGGTTATTTCCTAGTCTGATACCTGCACACTTAACTTCTGTAGAGGACAGTCCTGCTGCATTAACCCATGTATCACCCTGTCCACAAGGCTCAGCTACTACAGGAGGCCCAAGGAACTTTCCTGGCTGCCCCTATGAACAACTGCAAACAAGTTCCTGTCAAGAGAGCTGCCACTGCTTAAGGGTGAGGAGATGCACCCTTTAGTCACCTCAGCTTCCTGCTATTCAAGTCATGGTTTAGCCTCTCTGCCAGTATTTTGTGCTAGCTAAAAGTACAAACAAGTTGTGGGATGCATGACATGGGGTTCTTGCAAGCTTAGTATGTTATCTTCTCATGATAACCACTCATCCCAGCCCTTATATTCAAGAGGAAAAAAATAGTCCTTTTTTTAGTGCTGTTCCTTGCTCTACATCAGCCTACTACACCACACCCTTTTCAGTCACCTAGCCAACCCCACTCATCCACCCTCCCTTTACAGCAAGGCCTTGACAGTCATCAGCCCCAAGCAATACATTTCTTAGGAAAAGCACAACAGACATCCAGAATTCCTCAGGAAAGGATGGAAAAGCCAAATCAATAAGCAAGGAGACATCAGAAACAAGATGCCTTTTAACCCAGCTCATCAACAGCTTTCCACTTTACTTGCTCTAACAGCCTACACAAAGTCCAGCCACCCACTTCATTGCCTGGATTAACCCCCATGCTTCAGAGAGCCCCAGCAAGACAAGAAGCCACCCCTTACCTTGCTGGACAGAGAGGACATTTCCATTATTTTCAGTCTTCTTCTGCTCATCTGTCATCTCTGTGGGGTACGGGAGGAGGACACTGGTACCTCCCTTCCTGCTGGCTCACAGATGGGTCTTACCCCATGCACCACAAACCTTGGAGGATCTGCTCCTCTCCACTGCCAGGAGGGAAACAGGGCACACAGCAGGGAGACTAGGTCCCCTAATGAGGGTGGAGAGGAAAACAACCTCCCCACCCACCCCAGCCTTTGCTCTCAGCTATTTCCTATAGGCTCATTTATGCTCTGATGGGGGGAAAGCTCTGCAGCTCATTGGGTTAAAGCCCAATGATTTAATAGGTCAGCCCTGGGCTGCTCAGGGAGCTATATGTTGCCTGTCTAAGCTTCTAGGCAATATTTCTATTCTAGCCGTAGAGACAGATTGGTGGTAGTGATGGTTGTTTAACTGTTGTCTCCTGGATTCCTTCCAGAGTTTGAAAATGGAGATGGCTCTGGGGTGAGGGGAGGAGGAAGAGGAGGTTGATGCACAGGTGATGCTGGGCAGCCTGATGGGAAACCAGGCTCAGCTGGAGAAGACAGTCCACCTTCTTGGTGGAAATGAGCTCTTCCTCTGAAGTTCCTCTCAGTTGCATCTTCTGGGGACTAGAAAGACCTAGAGAAGATGGAGTGAGGAATAAGAAAGTTAAAGCTAGATAAAGTGAGATAACTCTGGGGCTGTCAGATGGTGAGAGCTTAGACCAGCTTAGACAATGGAGCTAACTTTGGTTTTAGTTCTTACTTGGTTTTCTGGGACTTTTTTTTTTTTCCTTAAATGTTTTCCCCAAGGTATATATTTTGTGGGAGGTACTCAAGTTTTCTTATACAACCCCACGCTCCCAGGATTTCTCCAATCACACATCTTGGTGTCAAAACACTGTTCTGTATAGTTTCCTTGTAGTACTGGGCCCCTGGCAACTGAGAGGGAAAACGGCAAGAAGCCATACAAATAAAAGAATTATGAGCATGTCAGTATTGTTACTGACTCTGTATCTTAGGTAGATTTGAGGCCTTAATCATGATTTCTGAGGAGAGAAAAAATATACACCCAAACACCTACTCAAATGACAGTAAATGGCACTTTATCATGCTCTTTTGTATAACATGACCTAAGTCTGTGTCACAGAGTCCTCATATTACCAGATGCAAACGATTATCACTTGCTTCTTATATTGGGTCTGAAAAAAGTTATTGAAAAAGTGCACTGAAGTTGAAAAGTTATGGACTTTGCCTCAACTGGATTTGGCTCTATTGTTTCACTTGGTTCTGCTCAGTTGTGTTTATCAGGGGTTCCTTCTCCCATTAGGCTCCTTTACCAGATGGGAAGTTATTTGCTATTTCATTTTCTCCTCCGTGGTGTGAAGTATAAAGCCCATCATTCCAATGTTGCTCTGTAGATGGCATGACTTTCTCTTCCAGAACAAATATATATATATTTTTTAATGTTGTCATATAAGGGGACTTGCAAAAAACCATGAAATTAGCTTTGTCCAGCCATTGCAGTGAGCCTGGGAGATTAGAGGGAGCGCTACACATCTGAGCCCCTACTTTTTTCAGAGAGATTCCTGCTTCAAAGGGCACAGTGCCCTGAACATACACCACGTACGTACGAATGGAGAAGGGATATCCTCCAACCCATTTTCTTTGCAAAATAACTCCTAATTAATGAAATGCAAGAATTCCACTGTGAAAATGTTTCCACCCAGCATGGAAATTACCTCATCTCTCAAACACGCTGCTCTGAGAGCTAGGTTATACTCTGCATCACAACTGGTGCCAGCATTTTGTAGTTAGTGCGATTGGACTCAGATCAGAGAGCAGGACACCCATCAAGAGGGATTTCCTCCCACTGGTCTCATTTGCAAGCGCTGACTTGGACCTGTCTTGCCTATATCAATAACTTCATGGAGGTGTTATGATCATGAAGGATGAAGCGCCTTTCATTCAGGGACCTCGGTGATGAGGACGTGTGCTATCTCAGGAGAGCAGGACAATGTTATTCTGCACATCTCACTGACTAGGTGCTAGAACCACTAAGTGGTCTCTTGCATGGCCACCTTCATCCAGAGTAGTCTGGCATCATTAAAGCTCCTTTTTCATCTAAAATAGACTTAAAAAAAAAGTTACATTAATAATTGAACACAGATGTCTGCTTTCCTATAGTTTGGGAGCAGGTGAGGGGCTGGTTCAGATGTCTACAAGGACATGAGACTATCTGTGGGCAGATGGGAGACTTCTGATGTCTCCTCCCTCCACTCAGATGTCCACTTCCGTTAAACTCGTAGGAATATCTTAATTCTGTGGCCGTGTCAGAATTGGTTAGAACCAGCCAAAGGGGTAGGAGGAAGGAATAAGGAACACACTCACAAAATGCTCGTCCTTCCCTTATTTCATTAGAAACTCTGGCTAATATTATGTTTCTTATTATCTATTTTTGTCAGCAAAACTAGCAGAAATTCCTGCTAGAGATACCCAAGAAACTATTATTGGCTACCACTGCAGCACTGAAACACTAGTTAGGTGGAGGCAAGTCAAAGGGAAGCATCTTGAGCAGTTGCCCTCACTGACACAGCTCAAGCTGAGCCCTTCTCTCTGTCATGATTTTGTCGTTGTTCAGCATGGTCTATTAAGGCTGATACTGTCCTTGCAGTGATTTAATGCAAACGTTGGGCAGCCTTTATTTCATTATTCATATTTATTTATTCAGACTCAATGGATTTGGCTGGTTTAGCTCAAATTTGTGATTAGGGAAACAGCACATTGTTTCTTTATCACCAAGGAAAGAGAGAAACAGGTAGGGGAGTTTTGTCTGTAAGTGAGTTTCCTAAGGAAATGAGGCCTATTCTATTAGGCTGTGTGTGGAGAAGGAGGTCGAATGGTAAAGCTGTTCAGACAGAGCTATCTGTTCAATATTGCACATTTTGAGGTGAAGACTGGAAGCCTGAGCACAAAGTCTGGGGATGGGAACAGACAGGGTTTTGCCACCTTCTCCCAGCAGCTGAGGATGAATAGGATAGAGCCTGAGGGCAAGGAACAAAAGTTGATTGAAAACTGTAGGTTTTAAACATATAGCATTCCTTAAAGCCAAACAGAGGTGACCAAGATGCCGAGGAGCTCAACACTTTGATAGACACTAGAGAATCCACACAGAGCTGTACTATTGTGAATCATAAGAAACACTTCATTGAGGTCTCTCATATCAATAGATAGAAAAATTCAGCCATGAGACCCAAATCCATACGAAGACATCATGCCTTAATTTTTCTGTAGTTCCCTGAAATCTGCATTTTCTTCTTCAGTTTCACCATATTGTCCTGGAATGAGTGAATTCAGGCAGCTAACTGAAGGATACACACTGGAGCACTTAGAAGAAATGCACATTTACAATAACTGAATCATATAATAGCTACCCAGCATTCAAGACCATAATCTCAAATGGCAGCAGCAGAAGACAAGTTAATAATAGTCATTGTTATATGATTAAATTAGGTAGACAGGAATAATTTTTGCAGGATTCATAATCATTTTAATAATATTATTTAGTTACCAAGAACAATATATCTCCTCTATTCATGAGTTCCTGGAAATCAAGGATTTTGAGCTGTAAAATACGTTTTTAAAGGCAGAGTTACAAGCTGAAGCCTCTATGGAAGTTAGTTATATAGAATATTGCAATCCTACAGCTATGAATTTTGCTTATCTGGCAAGTAGGATGTGAGGAGAGCTTGGAGCGAGACTTCATTGTGAACACAGGGCTTGTGCATGACACATTGGGCAAATTTGGGTTTTGCTCTTAGAGTCAGACTCCAGAGAAGGATTTCATCGAGATTGCACCAAGGCTAGTGAAATGTCAGTGCTAAAGAAGGTATAGAAAAGGAGAAAACTCTCATTTTGGGGTGTGTCCATTGGGTACCTGTTGTAGGCTCATGGAAAGATGCCTAGATGTCACGCACATATCTCCTGCCTTGTCACACCTGTGCTAGCATGACTTGGGGATGCAGTTGCAGCTCAACTTTCACTTTGTAGCTACTACGTCTGCATGCTTTATCTCTCTTATTCATGTTGCATGAATGTTATTGTGCAGTGAGGTTATAGGGCATTATTAACGGAACCACTTTGAAATGAGAAGGGGAAGAAATAAGAGTTTGCCAAGCAAATTTGCATCTGTCTTTGCTGCCCCTACTTGAGAAAAGCTGATGAGACAACTCAAAACCCTTCAGGTGTCAATGACAAGAGTTCTTTTGTGATGTTCCAGGAGGTAGCGACCACAAAAAATGTTGTTTAAAGCTCAGAAATCCCTTTCCATTTGATGGGGCATTAATCTTCTTGCCAACAATGCTAACACTCCATTTCTCTCCACTGCTTTTCGGTCCACGTTAGAGATCATCTTACTATGATCTTATCCTCGCTATTTATTAGTGAAATCATGTATAACAAGCTGATAGCCAAAAAAAACCCACAAGTGTGGTCCACTTAATAAAGCACAAACTGAGTTAACCAGATCAGCTGATGGTAACGACATTTATTCACTCCCTACTGGAACTAAGCTGGAACAATTGTTCAGAATTCCTGACAGCATTCTGATTTTGGTATAAATCATAAGTCCTTGTGCAAGGAATAGGTGCAAGCAGTACAAAATGGATTGAAGTGATTGAGTTACCTAGGGTAAATGCCCTTTTCTTCTCTTTTTTTCAACCTGAGGAGCAGGGCTTGGTGCCCATCATCTCCTTGCAGGCACAGGTTTGAACATCAATTTGAAGTTATGGTTTACTGGCTTCAGCGCCAGACTTTTCCTTGTCCCACAGACAGATTTTGTGGCATCCAGGTGGGTTTAGAAGTCCTCCAGAGAAGGAGACTCCACAAGTGGAGCTCATTTAATCATGGTGTGGGAGGATGCTTCTCTGAAATGATGAAGTTTTGTCCTGCTTCTCTTGATCTCTCCTTGTTCCAACAGAAACCATCCATGAGAAAAGAACTGATTTTCCTTACCTACGAGTAATGGCGTCTAAGAAGATCAAAGGTAACTAAAGTTGAAGGGAAACAACTCTACTCCACAGCATATAGTGTCCCTTCAAACTGAAGCTCTTCCTCACAGTTGGTAAAACAGTTGCCTCTCCCCTTTCCAGCACTCAGAAGAAAACAATAGCAAGTCGTTGCTCAACAGCTCACAAAAATATCCTCTTTTACCTCCCCAACTCTTCATAAACCTGCTGTGTTGTCCTCATGCTCTTGACCTGCCTGTTATGCAGTGCAAATCTCTCCTCTCGAGGAAGGGAATAAATTTCTGTCGTGGCTCACATTGTAGTTGGAGGTCACGGAGCCTGTTGCAGTTCCCACCCCACAGCAGAAACCATGCTGTGTCTAGGAAATAATATCTCCACCCCCTAATTCTGAGGGCATCTCAGACAGAAAAATCACAAATAGCATAATAAATAACCACAGGATTGAGGAAACCTCCCAGTGGAGGCAGGCTCCACTGCTTGTTAATTAATCCAATCATTAGGGTGAATTTAATGCCTTTTCTGAAATCCTGTTGCCTGTTACTTCCAGCTTTGTTTAGCTGAGAGCTAAAGAAGATATGTTTCCACAAGTGAAGAATTTGAGATCAGGCTTCCTTGTGAAAGAAAGTTTCCTGTGCTACAGCATATGTGCTAATGATGCTGCTTTGTACTAATGACCTTTGTGAGCGCTGGCTTGGATGATGGGTCTCAGATTTGCTCCGGTGAAGATGCAGCATGGCACGGCGCTGGCTCATTTTTCTCATTTTCTCATTTTTCTGGGGCTACATGGGCCACTTCACCATTCTCTCAGTACTAATTAAAGCCAGACAAAGGAGAAGGGGAAATGGAGTCTATACCGCACTGATTCAGCTGTCAAAGTCTTGATGTACACATCTGATTAGAAGAAATCTGTGCCCAGCAATATTTGATTAAACACTCAGTATTAGCCTCTTCCATTATTGTCCTTTCTCTCCATTCTTCTGGTAGTATTGCTTGACTTGCAGTTTTTGGAGGCACCTGCAGAGAACATTCATTTTGTCATGTTTTTTCACTTTTCTACTTTCTTACGGTTTCCACTGAAGTTGTTCTGGTCAGCAAGGATGGACACACCTGGGATTCCGTCAGAATTAATTCATAGATCCACAGAAAGCAAATTTGGCAGCAATAGTTTGGACCCTCCTATCTAATTGCCCCTAAAGCATGAGAATTCAGTCTTTTCCTAATTCACCACTCTGCTGAATGTCTTTGGAGGAAAGAGCTAAACTCAGCTTGAACTTTCTCTATGATGGAGAATGCACACAGTCTTTGGCAACCTGCTTCAAACGTTGTCTCCCACCACAGCTAATCAAGTGCCCCTCACTTCTGGTCTGAGGCTGCTTGTTCTACAATTGCATTGTCTTGCAATGGTTTGTTTATTTATTTATGGGGAAGACTTTTGCAGTCAGATCTCTCCTTGTTATACCACGTGGACATTTACAGATAATGATTGAATTCACATCCATTCTGAGGTGCAGTTCCTATTAGCTAACTATAGAAACTCCATCAAAACATTTCAATTGAACCTGCAAGCATTTTTTTTTGCAAATTGTGATACTTTGAGCTGCAGACAGTGCCTGTGTAATGGTTCA
>JAVCKT010015357.1:0-24099 GCA_032273925.1 Rhynchotus rufescens
GCAAAAAAAAACAGGGAATGGAAATAGGTCAGCATTGACCAAAGCCTGCCTGACAGACATAAAATGGTGTAGTGCCTATTAAACAGCAAATGCCTTAATGGCCATGAGAATACATGCATTTCTCCTTGTAAAATGCCCTTCTTTTGAAACACTGCAAGAATACTGAAGCAGATAAGATTTTTTTTACTTGTTCTATCCCCAAACTGCAGAAATTTCACAGACAAATACATCAACCAGCCTATAAGATACAGAAATGAGGAAAACCAGTTAGGACACTTGTTACTGTGAGGTAAGAAACCATCAGAAATCTTCAGACCTATCTGACATTTTCAGAAAAAAAAAATCATATCTGGCAAGATCAGAAGACAAAAGGCCATCACAGAATCACAGAATGGTCAAGGTTGGAAGGGACCTCTACAGATCATCTAGTGCATGACTCAACTGAGTTACATTTGTCCATGCCTGTAACTGCAACTGATTTGCAGAAAGGAATTACAAAATCCATAATTAATCAAGATACAACTCAGATTTTGGCATTAGTCTAGCACAAGTCCAAAGTCACTTTGGACTTTTGGTGCAGGGGGACTGCACAAACTTTGTACTTCGCACAGTGTTCTCTGAGATTATATCCCTTGTAAGAGGCTCCATAAAAACATGAAGAGCACTTGGAATTATCAAGCTTGCTTACTTAATTTTAGCAATAAAACAAGCTATTAAATAGCAAAAAAATGTGCTTGTGGAGAACATTACTTGAAAGGCCCATTTTCTATAGGCTCAATATGGAATTGCTAGCAACATTCTGATCAAAAAAAGATTGTTACCAAACATACATTTATTAACACTTCCAAATTTTCCTGCGTGTATCTTCTCTTAAATGTCAAACACCATTCTGTTTTGTATTGGCATTATCTTGAGACATTACTGCATAAATATGGAACGTCACTGACATCACCAGAGAGCTCCCCTTCCAACGAATGGCTCAGTGCCCAGCAAGCTGCAATTTACTCACTGAACCAATCATTCCTTGGAAAAAAAAAAGCAAAATGCCCTCATTTCTACAGTCCTTGTGGAAAGGGTGGAATTTGCAAATACTGCTAATACTCCATAAACATAATTTGAATTTTTTAACTAATTGCATTATCAGATTCTCCTGTGTGCAAGACTTTGGTTCCAATCCCAGATTCCAGTATTAAAGAAATAATAATAATAATGCTAAAACCTCTAAAGAGCTGCAAAAGCAGCCCCTGAACGATTTTCTGATGTGCTACGGAAATGCATTCTGCTGCATGGCATTCAGATGAAATAAAAAGGCTGCTTTTCCGTTAATTGAACTGGCAAACTAATAATGCAGTTCTGTGAGCACTGGGACTAATGGAACGTGCTGTCTCAGGGTGCTGGTGACTGGGAAGGTCACCAAGGTCATCCTCATCTGCAGCTTCCTCAACTTTGCTTTGCCTTTGCCCCAAGTAGAGTCATTTTGTCTGATAAAACATTAGAGCTTGTGTTGTGCACTGGTAATTTTCAGACAGCAGCTCTCCTTTCCTCTGCGTATTTCCATGAAACTTCTGGCAACTTGGGTATTTTGGAAACTTCTGTCCCTTTCCCCTTCCCACTCCTTCCTCCCACAGGAATTTGCAAAGGACTTCAAGAACTATGGAGGATGAAGAAGGAGAGGAAGATAAAAAAGTACAACAGACATTACAAATGCAAGATTCACTTTCTTGTATTTTCAGCTGTGAAAAAGTATCCAGAATAAACATTAATAATACACAGATAATACACATTGTTACATTTGCAATGGCCTCTTCTTCTATAGACTAGGAAAGTGAAGGAATTTTATTGGTAAGCTTCAACTTTAGTAGAATTGGTATCCAGAGAAGTCGGGAAGAGATTTTGTTTTTGTTTTTTTTTTTTGTGGAAGTATGATAGAAACGGTATAATAACGGTAAAGAAAGAACCAGCTTTCAGAAAGATCCTGAATACTTCTTGATCATAGTCCACAAACTAGTTTCTGGGTTAAATTTTCCATTTCCATACTATTTTCCATATATTTGACCGCTATATATACATATAAACAGATTCTTCCAATTCCTGAAGGTAAATGTCAAGGTTCTTTTTTAAAAATTTCAAAAAGTGATGACTTTGAATGAAACCTCAAATTGACCCAATTCCATACTAATTCCGTAAAACAAATTTTACACAATTAATTTATTCTCAAGAGCTTGGAAAAGAGAAAACAGAAATGGGACACACCAATATAAATTAAAATCAGTGTCTATAGGTTATGGGCTAGCAGTACCAAGGTTGTCGGTGCTGTTTAAGGATTAGCTACCTGGTAGAACTCCAAGGCATTTCATTATTACTTTAATATTACTACAAAAAGATGAAGAGAGAATAAAAATAGGCATCTAACATATGGGTTGTCTGTAGGATTTGGCATATTTTGCTGACCAGCACAAGAAGTTACTGCCATTTTCTTGGCAAATTTGCAATGTAAGACAAACAGGTACAATACTGCAGCATTTACTCCCCCTCTTCCTCCATATATATTTAATGATGGGGATTAACAGGTGATTTTCATATAAAATTCTAGCAGGCTTTGGCTGCTAAATGTTGTATCACAATTAGCACATTATTTAAATATAATTATCTATATTCAAAAGGCAATGAAAAGAGAGAACTTGTCATTTAATGGTGTGTCTGATTTAGATGTGTATAATTATACTTTTAAAATAAATTTTATATCCAAATCTAGCCATAGCTTAGCGACAGAGCTCTTTCCAGTGAGGAGACAGTTTCCTGCCACATGAAGAAAGAATTTCTACCAAATTTCATTGAGTACATGTTCTGCTGTATTGACAAATGATGAAACAGTAACAATTTAGCAGAAATATATTTCAGCCACAAGAGATGGTACCTCAGGTTCCTACAACATTGCTCCTTTGGGATTGACACACACAGCTAGAGCACGAAAACACAATTAACCCTTGAAAGCCAAACTGTGGACAAGTTAAAGATATCACTTGAAAGGGCCTTGTCTGTGTCATTAAGTGAGCAGGCTATTATTTTATTTGTGTTCTCATCTGTGCTCTGAAAATCTTTTATGTAGTTTTGACACTTTTCACACTTCTGAAATGCCTACACGTATGAAACAGAGATGCAGCATTTTTTAAGCACCTTGCTTTTACTGTGGATATAACATATGTTGTATTACTATGAAAAACATCTAAACGAATATCAACTGATAAAATAAGACAAAAGAGAAAAGAATGAACCCAGATTTTTCAACCAGAATAAATTATGAAGTTGTTTTATGCCTGCTCTAAAAAATTATCACTGAGGCATTACTGAGGATATCCGAGCAAAATCTGAGCAAATAGCATATGTGAAGAGACTGTAAATTCAGCCCTATTTTACTAGGACCATAACTATTTGGTTTCTCATCTACTTTCAGCCCACAAATTCATATATCTCTTTCACTATCCCATAAAAATAAGCAAATAAGAACAACAACAAACAAGAACAGCAGAGGTGATCAAATGAAGCAACACAATGCTTTCATTCTTTCAAAGATATATAGAAATTATTATTTCCATAGACAGCTCTTGAGATTGTTGGATAAAATTAAAAAAATATTTTGGTAATTAGAAATAGACAGCAGGAAATAAATCAGGATGTTTAATCACTCACATGGACTCTTTATTTTAGGACAGTAAAAAAATGAACTACCATCTCTCATCAGTAGCTCTCAACGTAATCTCTTCATTCTACACATTAATGATGCATTACACGTTAAAATACATTAATGTGTTTGAAGGTTTGTTCTGATTATATTAATACCCTAAAGGGAGATTGTTGCCATGAGCTATAGTATAGGAAGTACAGTATAGGATAGGACATAATCTCCCCCTAAGTAAGAGTTCATGGAATTGCCAATGAAACATACCTTTGAGAAAAAGAGGTATCAGTCTGGTACATGACTTTTATTTGCAGTTGATGAATGAACCTCTTGGCTCCTGAAGGGGAGGAGAGAGTTAATGCATCGCTTCAACATGTGGCTTCTAAGACTTTTCTATGAATGATTGCTATATTGCTATAGCACCTCAAACTATAAAGACATATCAGGGCCTCAAGCAAGATGGGAGCTGCCAAGCTCCTCATGTGACACATCTGGCAGCCTTGCAGAGCATTCCCATATCCAGCTGACCCCTGGGAAGACTGATTTTATAGAGCTCTGGAAGAATAAGGGCACATACATGGATGGCATTGCATTTTTTCTTATTTAGAACAGTGCGGTGTTCCTGTCCAAGAAGGAGGTTTAACACAGTATTTTAGATAAACACACAGTTTCATTCAAAGGGAATGAGGGCCCTCCCAGCCCCTCGGGGAAGTCTATCCATTGGGCCTCTGTGTGGCAGGCAGTAGCACTCCTTTGGGAGAAAGGCAGACGACAGGAGAGGCAAGGACAGGGAAGAGTATGAAGACACAAAATACACCCTTTGAGAGGAAAGAAGCACTTCCTTAACTGCTGCATAGCTGGAAATGCCCAGTCCCCTGGGGGTTCAAGATAAATTGGAAGTTTGAAGTGCTTTGTGCAAAAAAAAAGAAAAACTTTGCGCAGAAAAGTACAGTATATGTCCGCTTAGCACCCGGAGGCTTACTGGAGTTAATTAAAAAAAAATTGCCATATGGGCTTTGTTCATGAAGCTTCTCTGTATCATCCTAACTCTGCCTCAATTCAGAAGGATTCGCACTGCAAGTTACTGCTCACAGACACTGCCATCACTAACAAGTGCCAGTCTGCTCCGCCAGCAGCGTGATAAAGGTATTGACAAAGATGATTCACGTTAGAAAAGCTACCTAAGTTTATGGTGACTATTCTCTGGAGTTCAAATGTTACAAAAACAGTCACTACTGTGGTTGTAACTGTTATATCCTGCCTGGTCATGCTCTGTACAACAGCACGGGTACAGATTTCAAGGAAGTAGGGGGCAAGAAAGAACAAAAGTCCCTGAACTGTCTTAGATCAGCAGCCTGCAAACTTTTGGGGCCAAACTGCTGTGAGACACGGTAATTCTTGTAGATAACTATATATATATATATATATGCTAACATATATATATGTGTGTGTGTGTATGTGTGTAGGCAACTATGTGTGTGTGTGTGTGTGTATATATATATATGTATGTAGACAACAATATATAAAAATTTAGCCAAGTTTTAACTGGACGCCCTATAGCAAAGCACTTTGCTGATTAGATCCATACACCGCAATGAACAACTGGATAACAGGCAGTAATGGGCAACCAGTGACACATGATTTGCCATCATATCACTTCCATTTCCAATTTTACACAGGAACTTAGTGTTCTGGAAGGGACTAAGAATGAGATATTTAACACTTTTTCAACGCCTGTGTACACATATGTAGGTAGTTATTTACCTGCAATGATTCATCTGACCTGCATTAAGTGTTTGTTTACAAATGAATGCAACTAGCATTTTCGGTGTACTTACCCCTTTCTTCTAAGTATAAAGGAAGTCTAGAAAGTGGGCCAAGAGCACAAGCCTTAATTTTAGTGAGATTAATACTATTTTACATGTTATTAAAAGTTCAAGTGGCCAGAATCCTTTTATTTCAACATATATAAATGTTTATCACCTTGCCATTGTAGTTTCTCCGCAGATATTCATTAGTTTATTAGTGCAACTGCTTTCTAGGCCGGAGCAAGGAACTACTCCCAGGATGTGGGGAAAAGGAGGGAGTGTTAATCAAAGCAGAATGGCATACAGACAATATGTAGCACATTTTGCCATGTATTTTTCCAGCTAAATGGGAACCAGCTGTGTTTCATCAGAAATGCCTCCATGGTACAGGAAGAATCCATTCATGTTCACGGGCTGAAAATTTCAGTTGAATTAGCGGTGTTTAGGCAGTCAAATCCACAAGTATTTTATTATAGCCGCTACAATTCCTAACAGCGAGTAAGGTAACTTGGGTAATTTGAAAATAAACATAGACTCTCTCTTCCATATTAATGTATGCCCAGTCTGATAACTTTAACCTCAAGGTAAGAATAAATGTGAACCTGACTATTGTTTTCAAATGTCATTAAAACTTATGTTTAGCAGAAAGATACTAGCCAACTTAACCAAGACATTCCTTATCTATGAATCTGTGGTGTTGGCTTTTCCTGGAACACATGGAACAATTCCATTGTTTGCAGCTCGCCAAAGATTTAACACATTGTGGCATAAACCTCATTTCCAGGTGATACTCCATGCTCACTTTGCTCTAAAAAAAGTCATGGATGAAATTGGTTTAGAAGATCTTCCATCTCATGACCTCACTCCAACAGATATGACTTAGAAAGGTATTTTCTGTTACACCGCTTCCATTAACAAACTCACAAAATGCAAAGTTATAGTTAAAAGTCCTACATTTTGACTTTTCAAAGTACTAGGAAAGAAGCCAGATCAAGGTTCTGTGTCTCCCACAAGAAGTGCAAGAACTGACAGTTTGAATGCTATGTTTGCAGAATCTCCAGCACCAGTTTCCAGATAACAAAAGGACTTGGAAGAGGAAAGCATGAAATCAGAAAGCCAACTGTCCAGTGTCATCACTGCTCACACAGACGATTCACCTGCATACTCTCGATTTTTTTTCCAAACCTGTTTGCTAGGATTCTTCAATGCTCTTCCAGCACCATTGTGCTGGTCTAGCTATCAAATATTGAGGGCACCTGATTGCTCCACAGATTAGCTATCCCTCAACTCTGCTTAGCAAGCATTTGAAGAACAAGCTCCATCCTCCATCTCCATCCACTCCAAGACATTACCCTTAAATCCTCAGGACCCAGAAACTCTTGGTAGGCTGAAATCCCGGGACCATAGGAAGCTGTTTGTTGTGTCATGTACCTTTTAGGTAGGTTCTGGTGCAAGAGCTCAAAAAAAATTATGTAGCCCTCAATGCAATGAACCCTCGCCTCACTATCGCAGTTTCAGCATCCAGAAGAGAAGAGTTTGAGGTTGTTACTATTGTTTCTTGGGCAGTGCCAAGAAAAGAAATAATAATACCGGGAAAAGAGAAGGAAGGAATTTTCATTTTTTTTGATAGCATGACTGTATGTTACCAATCATGAAATACTGAGTCCTTCATTCTCTTTTATTAAAAGCAAACTGGCTCTTGCAAAACCAAATTTGCTATGGCATAAGGTGGTACTTCTAATGATTCCATATTTTACATATAAGCTTGGACATTGCCAAAAATGCACCCAATGACACTAACAACTTTTCAATGCTTGCAAAGACAAATATCACCAGACCACCTCAGAGATCCGTGAAAATGTCACAGTTAGCTTTTTAATAACATAAATAAAAATATTTATTTTTTTCTGTGCCACAATCTTGTAACACATTAATCAGGATATTATTCATCCTATATTTGGGCAATGTTTGGTGCCTCAAAAATAAATCCAACTTTCCCAGGCAATTTTTTCCTATGGAAAGTTATTCAACATCCATTTAACATTTGAATTAGTTTCCTCAGCCACCTAATATTCTGCCTTTTTTTTTTTTTCCCTCACAATTAAGAAGCACAAATGTAAATGTAAATTACAGCATTTTAGGTCTATTTTTTTTATTTAAAACAAAATCACTTGAACTTACTCATGTCTTAGGATAAATTCTCATTCCATACTGCACATCTTATCACTCTGACTTCTCTCAGTCTGAATCTTACATTTTTTCGAGGTTTCTGTCATCTTTGCTTTCTGTTCCCATGTGTACACAGGCTGCTGCAGATTCTAAGGGCTGCCTGGCTCTGTTGCTATGCAACAGCATAGCCTACTTATGACTTCCTTAAATAATCATCATTTTTTTAGAAGTGGTTTTTTTTGACCTCTTTCCAGCAGAAGTACCTTACTGCTTTTTTTTTTTTTTTTTTTTTTATAATGGACCAATGTGATTTTTAGAGAGTGGGCATCTGGAAAGCTTGCTACTGAAGGTGACAAAAACAATGTAATTGCAAGCAAAGCTCAAGAGATACAACCTATGTTTAGGACATGAAGATACAAGCATCTCGATACTGCTATATTCAATATTCTTGCCAGTTGTTTTCCAGGTATAAGAGCCACACATTTCTTCATCAGAAAGAAAGCCTCAACTGCGATTGTTTCTCCTACTCTATAGGAGATTATTATTGTATAGGATATATTTCTTTCGCTGAAGAAAATAAATCTTTACCTAAAGGAGAATAAGTTACCAGTCAGACAAAAATAAGCAAACCAGCTTTATAAGCAGTGTACTATAAATGTAATCAGCTTAAAAAAAAGAATCTATATGCAAATATTGCATTTTGTCATTCAGAATAAAATAAGATTAATTCAGAACTCCCTAGCACAATGTTCCAATTTTTTTAAATTTCAAAATGGATGTTATAAACTGGGGCTCCACTTGCTTTTTGGATAGATACCTTTCTGCTGCTCTTAAGAGACTCTGTCCTTTCCATCCGCAAACAGTTTTTTTCTCATTATAGCCTTCCAATACTTCTTCTGCAAGGGTGGAAGAGCATTTTTGTTTTCTTATTGCTGACTCAATTGGGTATTTTAAGTTAAATCAGTACTGTAAAATTATGTAGAGTAGTATAAACACGGGGCTACTGTTCAAGCATGTCAGTCCCACATGCTTGAGTTCAAATCTCTTACTGTGTGCCAAGTTGGGAGGATATAAAAGAAGGTCTAATAGTTCAATACTGGAGAATTTTAAGGGAGTTTCAGGAAATACCTTATCATTTGCTTTGTTGCTGTCATCCATTTTAGCATCTCCATGAGCAGTTATGTTTATGGAAAACAAGGTGTTAGTCCTGAATTGAAGGAATGGCAGGAAAGATGTCTTTCAGACTCAGGGAACATGGATATGAAGTCTGGTGGTCCACCAGAGGTACTCAAAGACCTTTGTAGAGGCAAATCTGTCTGCAATCTTAATGCATGAATGAATGAATGAATGAATAAATAAATAAATAAATAAATAAGGGGCGAGGGATGGGAAAAGAAAGCAGCAGTTTCATATAGTTTGCAGTATTCCAAGTCTCAAAGAGAACTTCATCTTAAGAAAGCCTGTGGTAGGCCCAGAAATGAACTTCTTGAATATAAAGGCATGAAGGAGTTAACTGCCATATGCATATGTGTGCATACATGCATGGCAGTCCAGCTATCCAAAGGGTATGATTCAACAAGGGTTAGTGGATGTAATTTCCTCAGAGTGATCCCCTTTAAATATTTATTCTTCAAAATCACCCATATTAAAAAGCATAGCTTAGGTGCAAATCAGTGTGAGTAGTGTTGAAAGACAAGTGGTTGAGACCTTGGCTCTGCGGTTCACCAAAGCAACATTTAACAGGAGCTCCTTCATGATGAGCAAGCAACCTAAAACTGGAAAACAGTGAATCACGAGCTGGAGGAGAGACAGGGATTTATAGGGAAGCCCTGTAATATCACAGAAAGAGAAAAGAAGGCACATTTGCAGTGGTAAATCTGAAAGCATAATTCTTAAGGTCTGGAAAACAAAAAACAAAAAAACAAAAAACAAAACAAAAAAAAAGGCAAAAAAGAGACAAGAGCTTTCCCTCTCCTTTAGGAATCCTTAATGACTTAGGATCATTTTGAACACTTGGGACTAGAAAATCTGCATATTACAGAATTGTTCTTAACAATGCTGACAAGCTTCCATGTGCTGGTAACAGATGGAAACTAAGCAGTGACTTGAATATACTAATATTTAATCAGCAGTTGTGCTGTATTACACAATCTTTGCCTGACTCAAATTTAAGACACATTTTTATATACATGTAGTCTGATTAATATGATACCTGGTGAGTTATGTGATAAACAGCTCCTCTACACACACACACACACACACACACACACACAGATAAAGCAGCACAGAGGGATGACAGCAGGTGAGAGAACTCAAATAATATCCTGCCCTGGAAGAAAATCCACAGATCACAGATTCATCTCCTGCAGCACAGAAGAGGCACCACGGCAGGCATGGGAAACAAGATTATCTTGATTCTGGGGAACAGACACCATTACTGGTCTTGTCCAGGGCTGTCCTAGAAGACTGCCAGATACTGGAGATGCTGCAGTGAGTGACATGAAGTACCTGCAACTGGAGTTGGACCATGGCTTGGAGGGCTCCCGGGTGCCCTCAGGAGAGTACCTAAGTTGCCAGCAACTACAGTGAGTGAGGGTACACAAATCAGGATCTGATCTGTAGGGTTTGGGGGTCAGAGACCCCAGTGGGCATGCGCATGTGTCTGCCTTAAGGGTCAGGTGCCTGGAAAGAGCAAAGATTCAGGACCAGCTGGTCTACTGGGTAGACTGTGTGTCCATGTGCAACAACTGGATGCCTCCTGTGTGTTTGTGTGCACACATGGACAGTCATTGTGGCGGGGCGGGGGGTCTGAACCAGCATCTGGAGTGGGACTGTGGGCTTTTAGCTCATATGTCCAAGGTGCCAGCAGCTGGAGAAACCAGGAATCTGGGACCAGCTAGAGGTGGACAGATTGTCCAAGCGGAAGGACTAAAGGGATATGTCCCAGTCATGGGCTTTCCTCTTGATCAGCCACAGAAGAGAACTGGATGAGACTGCAGGTGCTATTCCTGCTTGTGTGAATGCTATGTATGTCTGAGTTAATTTGTGTTGCCAGCTCTATGTATATATGTGTGCATGTGTGTGTATATATATATATTCTATATTTATATGGAATTCGCTCTCTCTCTATATATATATATACACACACACACATATATACATGTGTGTTTGCACGCGCACCTAGTAGGAAATAGATGCTGAGCCTGCCTACTGCTTAGGTACAGGGATATGGTGCTGCAGCAGCCTCAGTTCTGTCAGGCTACCAGACTCTGCCTCCTCCCTCATCATGTCCAACCTCAAGTGGGAATTTTGCGTATTCTTGGGAAGAGTTATATAAAATTGTTTAGTGATAGTTGCCATTTTGAATTGGAGACTTCCAATTTCTTTATCATCAATGTAAAGCCAACTAAAGCTCACATATTTAATTGTGATCCCTCTAACGCCCTATTTCTTCATCTAAAAGAAGAAAGGACCAAAGCAAGAATATAACAGGACAAACTGTTTACAAGAGGGAGTGGTGGAAGCACAGAAACCAGACAGACCTTCCTTGACTGTCACAGAGCTCACTGATTTCAGCCAACTATAAGAGAATTGCTTGATCATTTTAAGAGACATCCTAATCAAAAAAAAAAAAAAAAAAAAATCAGCACACAATAGACATTTTATATTCATGCCAGCCAAAGCTAATGCATTTTTTTCTGCAGCCCAGACTCTTTATTCCAGCTCACAGCTCTCCCTTTCACAGCAGTAGCCGAGTACTAAAAAATCTTCGAAGAATGCAGAAAAGTTGTAAAACACTTCTAACCTACATGCAAAAACAATAAAATGCAATAAACTTTACAAGCTGTGCTTTTGATATATGAGCTAAGATACAAATACACAAGTATGAGCAGAGACTGAAGAAAGCTTCCTGTTTACAATATGAGTGCATTTGTAGGAAGAATATTTCCTAAGACTTCAATTCTGAAATCCTAGCAAAAAGAAAAAAAAGTCTCAAGAGTAATAACCATCCTAGAAGAGTTTCTGAATACCATTTTTTTTTTTCACAAAATGTAAGCTGTTGCTGTGATTTCTGATAGAAAGAAGATAGCTACATAGATGAGTTGATACAGACTCAAACCTAAAGCAACAGAAAAACACACATATGGCTCTTCCAGGCTTTTTCCTCAACAAAACTTTAATTCTCTTCAGCTTGTTCTGAAGATATTCCTTACGAAGATTATCTGGAACTGCAGCACTAACATGTCCTGACACTGACAAACCTGAAGCTGGAAAACATGTTTGTGATTTAAGAAACTCAAAATACATTCACAATTAACTACAAATTATTTTTGACTTATCTATCCAATCTGAACTGGGGGTTTGCCTAAGTTTTAAAAGATAAGAACCTGCTTGGGTGAGGCACCATCTAACAAACATCTTAATGAGACAAACAGCAGAAGGCCAAACGCAGCTCTGAAGGAGTCGCAACTTGCATAAACTTCCACAGATAATAACAACCTTTGACTTAATGCTGAACAACTTTTCCCAGCAGCTCACTACTCTAGGTACCCGCTACTCTGGTTACGTTGTAGAAGGAGCTATAAACAGGGTGGGCTTTCTGTTTTGTTTTCCCCATGCATAAACCCAGTTAAAAGGAATACTGAATTTTCTCTTGGTTGCTTTTATACCGGAGTCTTCTTCCTTGCTGCATTTCCCACTAACACACTGTGGAATATTCACTCTCCTTCTGGAGTTTTTCTGCTCCTTCACTATCATTTGTTCTCAGAAAGCTGTGGGATGGAGGTGGGGGGGAGGAAGCACCTTTGCAGAAGTGAAGAAAATGTATTAAAAAAGGTTCCCATAAAATTCTGAAATTCCACCTAAAGAAAAAAAAAACCCCACAAATCATAAAACCCACAAATTTCTCAAATCTAATTTAGGTCTTTCAGGTTTGACTTATAGGTTATATTTTATGCCATGTAAACTACAAAATTAAACACACAAGTATAGGAAGATTATCTCATATATTTTTTTTTCTTCTGCTTGTACATAATGCACACTGAAAGATGCAGGGAAAAAAAGTATTAAAAGTTATCAGCTTACACATAGACTTGAGTTCTTTGACTTTGCAGTTACTTGCAACTCTTCCCAGAGTGCAACCACCTTCTCCGGGCAGGAGTTTCTATCGGAGTTTCTAGGCAGGAGGTGCTATCAAATCTGCTCCTTGGCAGTCTCCAAGGGTTGCAGATGAGTATGAATAAAATAGGATTCATATACTGCAAACGTATATGAATACAAAGAATATTATGTGTTGTTTAAAGTCAGTGCATATGAACTTTGGCAGTGATCATACATCTTTTCTATCTATGCTTCACTATTCCTAGACTCATTTGTATAGTGTTTTATATTTAATGAAAATATTTTACCTAAAGAAAGTGATGAAAAGTTACTGCCATTCCAATTTAATAAACTTTTCAATATCTGACACAAATGACTACAGCAAAGACTGAAAAAAAAGTATCAAGCTAAATAGAATAGAAAAAAAAAAGTGGTCTCAGAAAGATTCAGTGATATGATGTAGGCTGCTAGAGAACCTAGTGCGACAATTCCGTCATTAGTCTTTTAGACAACATCTCTAGTAAGTTAGCTGTAATAATAACTTCTCATTTTTAGGTAAATAACAAATGAACTTGTTTCTGCTTTGATTTGCTTCATAATGGTCATAACTAACTATTCTGTGCTGAGCAAACTTTATGACCCGATAATTAAATGCTGCATGAAAGTGCAGGCATGAGATGATATCATATATTTGAGGCTGTAAACACAGTCCATACTGGTCAATCTACAGTTACTATAGCAGTGTCAGTATAACAGCCTTACATTGTTCTAGCAAAATTGAATTAGAGTTGAAGAGAATAGAAAAACTGAATAATTAGGAACCCATATGGAATATATGGACAAGTTGTGGTTAGAAAACATATAAACACCTAGGTGGACTGAGAAAGAAGAAACAAACAACTTCATTTGCCTCTTGGCAAAGACGGCCTCCCATTTTTCCTGGCAAAGAAACCCCCCTCATTACAATCATTCCTCCCAGCAAAGACCTCAGGATGCTGATGGGCAGCTGTAAGCCTGCCCTCGCTGTCTGTACTAAAACAGTCGCCTTGGAATCCAGATGAGCGTGCAAAAGGACGTAACACCAGAGAAAAGGGATAGGAACTGGATAAAATATTAAGTGTATTATCAGGGGTTTCATATATATACTTTAGCAAGTATCACAATTATTGCATCTGAACTAACAAAAACAGTTTCTTGTATTTTGACTAGGTTCTTAAAATTTTTTATTGGTTTCATAAAAAGCGTGCTTCTCTCTTTGCCATTCCCCCAAAACACTTCTCTTTACAGGGCTGTCTATTAGCACTCCCTCTGCTTTTACTCTCACCAGGGCCAAGAGCTATGACGATCCTACAGTTGACCGCACTGCAGACCAACTGTAGGGACTGTGCATGTACATCCCCAGCTGACAATTACTGCTCATGTAAGTGTAACGGAGCATGTTTTCTTGATCACAGCTACCTCATAACATGCAGTGCTATATCAAAGTTAGAAAAAGTGGGAATCATGACTAAGGGAAGCCTTTCGCTTGCTGTTAAGAGATAATAAGCAATTGTAATTCTTCACACACTTTTTTTACCTGATGTACATGAACTGCCTCTTATTCCACATGTTTGTCTCTTTGTAAAAATCATTTTTGGTACCTCAAATAATTAGCTTAAAAAAAATGTATTTATCACAAGATAGTCTCCTGATTCAAACATATAAGCACAGGAAGGACTTTCTATTTCCAGCATCTTTTTTTAAACTTGACTGACTTGCCAAAACTGCTCCTCTGACACCTTCTTTCTACCCTGGATGGGGAAATCACAGGCCCCCAGTGATTTTATTTGTTAAATGTTCCTTATACCACTGGGCTGATGTGAGATAGCATCATTGCAAGCGAAGGCAGTGACAAGCATGTAAATGCCATGAGTAAGACAGGCAAGCATCACCTTTCATCCCAACCATTGCAAACCAAGGTCTCAGTGCTCTCAAAGATCACAAGACTTACAAGTATGATATTTATAGACAGTAAAAGCTACATTTTTTTTTTTATCCCAAGACTGAAGCCTTTGTTTTACATGCGAGAGGACCAGGAATCTTTCCTGTTACTTTAAATTACTGAAAGTTGAGATTAGCCTTGACATTTTTAGGTTTTTATACTGTGAAAGGTGGAGGAGGAGTATATACGAGCTTTTCATGCCTATAGACTGCTTCCAAGAAAGCATTCACTATAGTAACAGAATTATAAATTCCTTTTTTTAAAATCATGCCATGTTATCCAGTTCAACTCATGCCTGTCAGTAGAGAAAGAACTGCCAAGGTTGCAGGCAAGTTGCAAGAGGTGGCATGTTTGCTTCTGGGCTATTTTAAGCATTGATTAGCTTGTTTTATAAGTGAATACTTGTGAATACTTAGCTTGTTTTATAAGCGAATACTTCCCAAGAACAATAGGTAAAAAAGACACAAGCCAAGTTAAGGTGAACACAGTATATAAAGCTCCTCATTTTCAGTTTGAGGTGATTAACAAGAAATACTATACACATGAAATATAACATGAAATACTATTAACATGAAATACTATGAAATACTATAACATGAAATACTATTCATGCTTCAGAAATTAGTAAGAAATCTTTTAAATGAAGTACTTTAGGGAAATGTAGTATTTCCTTTAAATGAAGTATTTAGGGAAGCTGGCTGAAGTCTCTTAGCACTTCTGAAAAATTGGCTTGATATAATTTTGAAGTGCAGGACACCAACCCTGAAGATTGAAGATGTGGTACCAGCTTCAAGATCTGCTAAAGTTGATGAAAACAACAGCTACAAAAACAAGCTTTCTTTCCAAGAAACTCCCCTCCATCAAATCAATTTGTACACTAAAACTCTGTCAGGAATATCTGACTTTAAATTCAGAACAGAGAATCTTTTCCCAATTTTATATTTTGACTCTCTTCTTCCTTAGATCGCTCCAGAGATTAACATACTAATACTTAAATAGTATTAGAAAGTATTAGAAACATACACATAGAAAGTGTATGTTTGTGGGGGGGGGAATCAAGAGCGTGGAAGACTATCAAAGCTGATGGGCTCTGTAGAAAATGAAAGCAAACTCCAGTAAGTTTTTTGCAAAAACTTTAAAAAGAAAAAAAAAGTTTTTTCTAAGAAATCCTGCAGCTTAATTTTACTGCTTAGAGTAAGCGAGTAAACAGGTGTTCAGATTCTCTGAAGTTAACAATCCTAACAGTATAAAAATAGCCTACAGGATTAAAAGTAAGCAAGAGGTATGCAGTTCTCAGGACAACAGCAGATTAAATGCAAAGGCAGCCAGCATACTTAGCTTGGGAATATATGCTTGGTTGTGAAAAAAAACACAAAGAGCCTCTTCCCCCTCTAGAAAATGACACTTCACACGCATTATATCCCAAACAAAACAAGTTTTAACAAATCCGAAACAAATACTTTGAACAAATAAAGCCTGAGACATCTTCAGTTGTGTTTCAAGCTAATTAGTAAAGAAACTTCAAAACAAGACTCAGATAAGCTAAGCAAAACAAACCACCACCTCTGTTTTGAGTTAACATAGGCGGTGATCAAGTTGCCAACAAAAGCAAATTGCTTCAGTCTGATGACTAAGCATGTAATCAAATACCCTCATCTTTAATATTACTGCATAAAGTTTCCATAAAGCTGCATTATACCTTTTAGATGTTACCCGAAGTAGTAATCAGTTAATCAGCTAAACCCTACCAGTTCCAGTCATTTTTCACTCTGCTCAGCCTTATATTTCAAAGAGGCAAAGGTCAAAACCGAATAACCTTGGGCACCTGAAAACAACTATAATGCAGAGACAGACTATGTCTGATACTGTATACAGAGAAGGCTTTAAAGAGAAAAAGGCAGTTCTCTCAGTATACTGATATCAAGCTTCTACCTTCTACCTTGAGACATTCCCACAAATGCTATTTCAAGGTAATTTTTACTTGCTGTAAGGAAGTCTCAAAAATATTGTGTTGATTATAATTAACTATGGTATACTTGATACCTCAATACAGGTAGGTTACTATTGTGTCCTAATTTTGTCAGAGAAAGCAAGAATTTAGAGTATCTAATGGCAAAGTATAAAATGAAATAGTTAGTATGATTAGACTAAAAAAAAAGCACTCTATATAAAGAAATTACTTTGTGCCATGATACTATGGATATAGTGCCGGAATTCTACCTTCTTTTTTGATTCTGAAAGGGAGGCTGAAATTAAATAATATATATATATTTTCACAACCTTTCATGAGCTGCACAAGACAGAGCAGAAAGCCTCTGGCTGTTGTTGAAAACTAATCCCTCTCAGGACAGGAAGTTATACAGTCTCCTGGAGCAGTGTTGTCAAGATGCAACAAAACAAAACAAAACAAAGTGCCAAATTTGCACTCTTTGCTTCATTTTTTGTTCTTTGCCCACTCTCAGACTAGTACAGTGCGAGTGCTGCAGTTATCAATTGTATTAAACCAATATTATTAACTTCCGGGAGTTGCTTTAGATTGTAGCCTGTGATGAGGTTTTACTTCAGAGAACATGAGTGCAGCTGATAAAAGAGGTTTAGTTTGCAGTGACTGTTATCACAGACTTTTATTTTTCTACATCAAGGTAAAATATATAAAAACAACAAACCTGTTTGTATCTAAATATGAGATTTCTTATCAGGGATCCCAGGGTCCTATGGGCAGTTTCAACTTATTGGAATGCTTTAGCATGGTAACGTAAGGAAAACAGAAGTCATGTCTTCAAGAAAAGCCCACTGTGGGCAGGGCAGTGACGAGGGCCTTCCAGGTGCTCCAGACCATCTTAGCAGCTTCCGCTAGGCCCAGCATATCAATATCCTCCTGGTACCCAGGGCTGCAAAACTGGACTTTACATCGGAAACAAGGAAACAACGATGGTACTGTCTGACTGAGGCTTGGCAGCATGCTTTCCTGACATTACCTCGGCCTGCTCTAGACACGTTTGTTTCTGATATGTATTCTAAATAACCAGGTACTTCCATTTAATAAAGAGTTTATAAAAACAGATTTTAGCTCTCTTTTTGCTGGAGGATGACAGCCCAGATAGACAGAAGTTGATGTACCTTTGTATTATATATATATATTTTAAAATCACGTTTATATCAATATCACATGCTATGCTAAAATTCAAAATGTTAGCATTCAGTTCAAAGGTGCTGCTCTACAGAGGAAGAATCTACAACACTAACTCACAAAGGATGAGAGTTCCAGCTACCCACGGAGCAACCTGCCATCTCAGCTTGTGATCTCAAGCAGAGACTATCTAGGTATTTGTTCAGCCCTAAAACTTTAGGCTTCCTTGCATAAACCAGATACTGAAATATCCAACTGTGAGGTCAAGACAGCATGCTTTAAATTAGGGTTTGTCTGCATAATTGGGCATTGTGAAGGTCACCTCCTCTTCTAGAAGAATAATTGTTAATTATTTTGTTTTCTGCCTTCTATGGCCATTTCCTGTCCTGAAGGACAATTTGTCTTTTACCTCTTTCTCTTACTCCTGCTCAGACTTCAGAGTATACTGACTCCTCCTCCTCCTTTTGGAAAAAGGGCCAGTGCTTCTCCCTCCAGATGCCAACATTCAGTTAGAAACATGCCCCCTGGTATTTTTTATCCCCAAACAGCACTTCCAGATTGAGTAACCGCTAACATTTGATTAATTAAGGTTGCGAAGAGTAGAAGGGTAATCTGAAACAAAATTAATGGAGAGCTTCCTACATTTTCTCAGGACACCAGTTTTAATTAATTTTACTGAAGAAGCTGTACTGATTGAATTCTCATTAGATTCCATGCATTGAGTCAAAATGTAATTTCTCGAGAGAAGATGAGGTTTTGCATATTTAACTCCTTAATTTGCAATAACACACATCCTTTGGCCTTGAACTTGATGATAAATGAACAAGAAATATTGCTATGGATTTGTCTACTAACAAATATGCATATTCTATCTAATCAAATCTTACACATCTTATCCATAAGCTGGGTACTGTTGGTAGAAAGAGATAGAATGGTGATCTCTAATTAAACTGGCACGTGGCAGCCAGCCCTAGAAATACGCAAGGCAAACAGGCATTGA
The DNA here is from genome assembly GCA_032273925.1 of Rhynchotus rufescens. Taxonomy (NCBI): domain Eukaryota; kingdom Metazoa; phylum Chordata; class Aves; order Tinamiformes; family Tinamidae; genus Rhynchotus; species Rhynchotus rufescens. The sequence continues at coordinate 18,868 of JAVCKT010015357.1, forward strand.
ACTAAGAGCCTCCTTTGAACAGTGTCCAATATTGTTTGTGGTGATTTGAGTAGTGAGGAAAAAAAATGCAACTATGAACAACATCTAGAAAAAAAGGTACCTAAGAAGCATTTGGGTAGTGAAGATTCCTTACTTGTACACTGCAGTTTTGATCTTTTAAAATATTCATGTGAGTGCATGTACATGTATATATGCATGGATCTAAAAATAAATTTGTAAGACTATCTAGAAAACAGGCAATAGATGGATAGTATGAAGCAGTAATTCAGGCCATTCCAGGGCATGAAGCTGACTCATGTCAGTTCTTTGAGAGAAAAAGCAAGAGCAAGAAGAGGGATGTAAAAGGAAAAGAACAAGGTGGAACAGCTAAAGACAAGGGATCCCGTAAGAAGCTCTGGTGACAGCTCATAAAAAACCAAAACCAAACCAAAACAAACAGAATACCCCTCATAAACAGCTTATTGATGTGGGGTTTTCTTTTAAAGATGCTTATGAGAGACTCTTTGCAAGCTCTTACTAATCATAATTGCCAGTGCTTGTCTCTCTTCATCTTGCCTTTCATGTCATTTTCAATAATTAATTTCAAGCAGCCAGTTGGAATCCTCTAACTGCAACTCATCCAAGAGGTTGTTCTCTTCATGCTGCTAGATAGCACGCACACAGCACAGTTAGCAGCCCTCTCGCTTCACAGCAGTGAAGTCTTTACATGCTGATGCCTGCAAGGATCTTACCCTACTGTAGATGGAGGGAGCTGCAAGAGAGAACAGTCTGTACTAAGGCTGATAGTGCAACTAGAGAAAAGAATTGCACATTGCCTAATACAGAGAGAATAGAAAGAACCAAGACACATAGCCTAGTCACAAGGGATACATGACGTGTGAAACATTTAAATAAGGCAAGGAAAGTGATAAGTCATACAGGGGAAAAAAAAGGAAAAAAAAGCCTGTTTTCATATTTTCAACAGTTTCATATTTTTCTGAGCAAGAAAGTCAGCATTTTGAGGCATATAATAAGTGAATTTACTTTCAACATGAAAATAGATGGTTTTAAATAGGATCAGAGAGGCCAAATTTCATCATTTCTACGAGCAACCACAGAAATCTGCATATTCTAAAGACCCTGTAACTAGAAAGAAGTCTTGAACATCAAAGGAAAAACAGAAAAAAACAACATTTTCAGAAGCTTTTTCAGTCCTCCTCTTCAGCTTTTTTAAAGACTTAATGCCTCTGTAAAATTACCGACAGAAGGCTGCAAAGACTCTTCACTGCCTTTGCAAGGTAGCAGCCAAACACACTTTGAAGAATTTTGTCTGCATTACATGTGAACAGACAAAGAAGCAGAGGTCAGAGGCCTTTAGGCCTGGGAGGTCTCCGTATCCTCTTTGTGCTGTCATCTAGTAATCAAATGCACGTTGGGAGCCTTAGAAAGAGGTATTTTAAGACACTGATGATACTTGCTATACTTAAACAAAATCCTGAATGCCACCACTTTTGAACAAGCACACTTAACTTTGAAATCACAGAAATGCAAATTTTATTTTGAGAAAAATTGAATGGTTGTATGTCAAGACAAATTAGCAGGAAGAAAAGAAGCCTTTCCAGCAGTAAAATAAATACTAGAAGTGTACAAAATTGCATAGCTTTCCAGATATTCACAGCTCTACAGTGCTAACAAATTGTGTTTCAGTTGTAGAAACAGCTCTTCCCCATGGGTGGGCAGGGAGGGAAGAGGAGGGTAAGGGTGCACCCACCAGGACTGCAGAATATTGAAGATATTGAGCAAGAAGGCAAAAGCAACCAATTAGTAAGTAGACATATTCTGGTATTTTCAGAGTGGACAGAGAGCTTTGTAACTAGCCCATCTCTTAGAAGTTTTTTCATAGTGGTCCCAAAGGCAATTTGGCAGTTTCTTATCCTGAGTCAGTTCACCTAAACACTACAGGGGACTTGTTGGGGAAGACATACATCACACATATATGACTGCTATAAAATAGTTCTATTGAGTAAGCATAAGTTAGCCATCCACCACCGTGTTGTCTGGGATCTGGAACTAACTTGCAAACCTGGCAGACTGTATGAGAGGTGTTCGAGGTGGCAGGTGTGATAGGGTATTGGATTAGTTCTTTTTCACTTAGTGAAACATAGTAATAAGTTTTTTTACTTTCATCCAAACATCTCCCAAATATATGGACTGATATGATAGTTCTCACTGACAAGGCATATTTTTTGTTAACCACCAAGGACTAGCATTAAGTATACTGCTGTACTGTAATGCTTTAAGTGAAAGCAATATAGCTCTTTCTACTATTTCACCTGTAATTAATATCACATAGACAGAACTTGGCAGTAATAACTCATTCTATTTATCCTCTTGGAATAAAGACATTACATTAATTTTCTTCTGACTGTGAAATTTTATTTGTATTCCAAGATCTTTGTGACCGAAGAGAACAGAAGAATGGAAGATGGGATGGTGAACAGAACGGAAGAAGGGATGGGGGACAGAACGGAAGAAGGGATGGGGGACCACCTCATTTAAATGAGTGGCACAGATGTGTTTGAGCAAGTTGTAGCCAACCACATAGGACAAACAAATCCATTTTTTTGGATAGCTAGTCTAAACACACTTACAGAAACAGACTAGCAAATTGCTGCAGATGTCCTGCCCATAAGAAGAGGAGGAAAATGCCACAGAAATTCCATGGAAGTAAATGGATTTTCTCTAAGGCTTATGGGAAAGAAGTCTTTTATGCAGATAAAAATTACCCTTCCTCACCTAACTTTTTTCCCCCCGAGTAGCTTGGTGATAAAGTTGATGAGAATATCTCACCAAAAGGCAGTTCAAATTTGAGATTATGAATACCAAAATAGTAAACTACTATTTTTTTGTTTTTCTGAAATGTGTTCCTCACAGAAAAGTCATTTTAACTTCTTCAAAGCACCTGGCAGAACACTTCCATGTGGAGCTAAGTCTCACTTGAGTATGGGTTTTTTTTTCCCCCTTCTGCTCAGAGTAGATGAGCAAGCACCAAACATATCCTCTTCCAAGCAGCAGCAGAAATGGAAATTTGTACCCAAAATGTATTTTTGTCATAAGGCAAGAGCTAAGCCATACTGTATGATAGATCCTGCTGCAGCTGCTACAGCAAAGAAAGAAGCGGGAATATTGCTCAGGGCAGGTGATAGTTGCTGTCATTTTGAGATGTGTATGAGAAATGCCAACAACACCTTGGATAGTAAAAAAATAAATTAAAACCTGGTAATATTAATATTAAAAGTTTTATGCTTCATGAACACTTTATAGATTTTTCCTGTTCACGTGTCAGGATGAGACCTAGATATATCCAGTCTCTGCATCACCATCCCAGCTTCCATAGAAAGGATATCTAAATTCCGGATGTTGAAAGGCTCTGTCCACCAGTCCAAGTGGAGGTGTTATGGGGTTATAATCTGTGGGCACATAGTGAGGCACACAGATGTGCAACTTAGAGTTTATTCAAGTCTTGTTTTATTCCTTGTGTTCAAAGACAACGGCATTTTCACAGAATGACATAAGCTCTTTTCAGAGCAGCTGGCTGTTGTCAGCTATAGCACTGTGCAGCTTTTTCTAAGCCAATTATTACAAAAAATAGAATGTGTTTTCATTAATATCTTCTGTGAGAATCTCCTGAAGCTGCCAGTGAAGAGGGAAGGAGAGAGACACAGAGAAAGTGGCCCATGTTCTGCCTTGGTTAGGTTCTGAGCAACAAACAGGCCTTGGAGAAGAAGGCCTAAACTAGACTTGTCGTGGTCTATGCTTTCAGGTATGCGCAAGCCAGCATTCAGACAGACCTTGCAGGCAACCTTCATTTATAAAAGCAAACCATGCCTGACTTCCACTATGTCTCATTCTCATGTTTCATCCATAGCACCTTACCTGGTCAACAATTCTGATCAAGTATGTCTAAAAATCAATCTGGGATGGGAGGTCACTGTTACAGAAATGTTAATTCTGTTAACATTTGAGGCACAAATGACTTACACATCTTCATATCACACCTGAACACAAAATAAAAAAAATGATAGAAACATAACAACTGATAAATCCTTGTAACTGTTACTATAAAGTTTTCGTGTATCAGCCTTTTTTGAGAAAATCTTCAGGTGTGCCCAGAGACTATGAGATGATTTAAAGCGCTTTGCTGTAATTACTCTTCTTTGAACAGAGCAGGGATACTTTAGAAATGTGGATAGAAAATTGAAATTTCTTCAACAGGGCAATGGGCAGATATGATTAACTGTTTAAGAAAGATGACAAAGACAGAATGGCAGTTGAAGGTGAAATGTCACAGAATGCACAGAAACCTTTCACTATTTTCATCAGTTTTAGCAGAGAAGAGCCTGACAAATTTGATGATAATTTGGCATGACTCAACAGCAACCATATAAATATAATGTAAACTGAAATCTTTCTAGTAGGAGAAATTATTTGCTAAAGAATATCCAAAATGCTTACTGAAAAAATGACTCCTAGCCCACACAAATTCCCAAACCATATTCTAGACTAATCTAGGAGAACATTAGCTGACCCAATCAAAAACGTACCCAAATCCTCGGTAACAATTTAAGGATATTTCTGAAAGTTCCTGTCAGCCAGACCAAGAAGGGTGGAAAAAATGATAACGAAGCCTGGACTTGAAAAATCTACCAAACTCGCACAAAATGCATTTGTATAGGGTGTTTCCCCTCCAGAAACACTGCTTAAGAAGCAGAGAGCTACAGCCTGTAATGGATTAATGGCCTTCAAAAATTACTTCTATAAGGCACAAAAGCAATAGAAAAGAGAATTTTCTGCTTGGGTGGAAATAGCATGGTTCAGTGTGCTGCAGCAGCCTTTAGAAAACAGTATTACTTTCCTGAGGATTAGCATAAACTCCTTGTTCTGCAGTCTTATGGGCTGTACAGCTGTGGAAAGACAACCTCTAAATTAAACACCTTTTCATTCTCTACTTGAAAATAGCGTCAAAGAAAATGAAAGTGTTATAAAAGTGTTTTTAGATCCTCCACTAAGAAACGTACTAGATGAATAATACATTTCCCCAGTATACGAGAAAAATCTTTTGTCTGTTTAGTGTCTCTTGCTACATTATTATCTAATGAATAGTAAAGTTTAATGAGAAATGGTGGTGCACGCCCATAATTTCTTATATGAGGTCTGTGTTGATCTGGATGCACAGATGTCACGCTCATTTTA
>JAVCKT010015358.1:2894-10394 GCA_032273925.1 Rhynchotus rufescens
GGCGGGCGGCCGCTCCGGCGGAGCCGGGGCCGAAAGAGTTAACGGCGCATCCGCTCGCCGCCGCGCGCCCATGTTGGCTGTCAGCGTATGGACTGTAATTAAACGCAGCCCCATGGCAAAGTGACACCACCGACCTTGACTTTAAGATGCCATTTGCGACTGGCCAGGCCAGAGTAGAGAGGGCAGTTGCTGGAGCGCGCAGGCATGCTTCTGCGGAAAGTTTAAGGGCATGTTGGAAATTTCAAAAGGTTGGTTTGACAGGAAAGGCTGCTCTCCGCAGCCTGCCTCCTCAGCCCAGTGATAAATGCTTCTCTGTGCGCTCTCCTGCCTCTGATGTGGTTTTGACAGATGTATCTTGATTTTGTTTGTGGTTTACACGGCCACATGTCATCCGTACAAATGTCCAGGACGGGGTTCTCTTTGGTGCAATGAACAATATGAAATGTAATTTAAAAAGAGAAGGGGAAAAAAAAAAGAAAGCGTAAATAATTCCATTTCTGAGTGTGTGTGTATACATATATATACATATATTGCAAATGGAAGGCTGTTCCCCATGTAAATATTTTAGCAAATGAGGTTAAAAAAAATAAGACTTAGTACGTGAGAGAAAATTGCGGGAGGCCTGGGAGGCCGCCCAGGCACGGCCTGTTTCTCCAAGGCCCTGGGCCGTGCTAGGGTGCCCTGGCAGCGCCCGGCGAGCGCTGGGCTGCGGCGCTCGCGGTGGCGGCCGCGCACGTCCAGGAGCGCGCGGGCCGGTGCAGGGCGAAGCCGCGTGCTGCTCTGGGCACGGAGGCGCTCGAGGGGAGCCCGTGCCCGGCGCCCTCGGCATGGCCAAATAGGGAGGGCCGGGGCGGCCGAGCTGAGCCGAGCTGCCCCGCGCGCAGACGAAACGCAGCCTCTGTCACGCAGGAATTAGAGGCGCGCGGCTCAGCATGGCCCGAGCAGGCTGCCCGGGCGAGCTCCTTGCCGGGGGATTTTCATGTCCATCCGTCCATCCGTCCGCCTGCTAGGTTTTCATTTTGCTTTTCTGTTGAGCGGGCCGAGCTTTGCGGCAGGGCGGGAAGGGCTCCCTCGCTGGGTGCAGCCCTTGGGCCTCCTCCTGTCCCGGAGTCCCCTGGTGCCAGTGGGAAAATGAGCAGCGGGAGAGTTGGAGCGAGCCGACTAGGAGGCACTGCTTGTAGCAGTGCAGGAAAGATACCCAAGTATGTGATTAAAACTGCAAAAAACGAGAAAAAAAAAAGAGAATCAGGGAGAGAGGCTACACCTAGAAAAATACCCAGGCAGGAGCTGAGGGAACTGATTCTTTCCGAGTCAAGGAAATGTGTATTTTAGGCCTGTAAAAAGGGAGCTGAGCAGTTGTTTTGCTGGCAGAGGTGTTGCAGGCTGGCTGTGGGCACAGCCAGTGCTCCGTGCGCCGCTTCGGAGGTAAGAACTTGTTGTGTTACAGTCAAAGATCGCCTCACGATAAGCAATGGTTAAGGATCAGTGCACCCAAAGACAAGGAACAAGGCACTGACTCACTCAAATAGGAGGGGAAAATGATGTCTATTTTAAGAGTTGATAGGCTTGGCTTTATCCTCACCCTTTCCCAAAGGCAGGAGTGGTTGCAACAGCTTATGTATAGTATATATGCGTGTGTCTGTGCAGGCACACACGTGTGCAAGGCGTGCAGCGTGTGCGAGGTGCGCATGCACGCCGGGCTGCCTACCTGTCCCTTTTGTGTGGGCGGCCGCGCGCGCCGCTCCGGCTCCATATCCAATTTTGAGTGATGCTGATCCAGCGCCGCAGCTGAAATGCCATAAATTTAACTGAAAATTAATAGGATATGTTGTGTGGGTCCAATGAGGCAGCTTTCATCAATATGTATGTCAAACACTCACCGGCAGATACCGGCAGCCTGTGATTTGCAGTGAGTGCTACGGCAGGGGTTTAGTGATCTAGGCTCATATTTTACAATAGGGGGAAATATTAACTGAAGTATCTAGAGATCAGTGAATGTAAAATTGCTGTTCACTTATTGAAAAGGCTGGAGAAATATTTATAGTGCACCGGTGTCAGGATTGGGTGTTTTGTTTGTCGAACGTATAAATCTGAGGGAATTAATGCAAGGTTATTTTTTTGGACGGGGTGAAGAGAGATCTTAAATGTTGCTTGGCTTCAGGTGGAGCGCTTTGGAGAGCCGCACGTATTCCCGTCGGTGCCTGCGGCTCTGTGCCGCGGATCCCGTGTTTCCCGTGCAGAGAGGGGAGGCAGGAGCAGGGGAGGTGGGTTTTAGTGCCCAGCTCCTTTTTTCTCTATCTGCTTGTTGTGCTTAAATGTAACACGTGGGGGAAAAAAATGTAAGAAATAGCTCAGTCTCTGGTAATCAGAGGGGGAATGGATGTAACTTGGTGCTGAATTTGAGAGCAGGTCCATGGGAGCGTTAGAACTCCCAGCGGATGATGCCTCTGCCCAGTTTTTGCACCACGGAGATTTTCTTGGCGAGTTATTAGGAGTTGCCCCTGTAATTCTGCAGGTTGAACCCAGAGAATCCGGATTAATAATTTTCTTTGGTTCCAGATAAAAATCAGTAGCATGCGAACGGAGTAGTTAGCATTGCATCCAGACAAACGAGATGAGAGCTGCAGTGGTGGGGAAAAAAAATTAGAAAAACTGAAACTGCCTCCTCTTCCTCACTACAAAGAGGCAGGGAGCCGGGCGAAGCAGCGCCGCGCGGGGCAGGTTTTGCGGGTGCCCTCGGGGGGCTCCTGCTCGGAGGCTGCCGGCGCTGCCTACAAGCTCTATTGGTAAATAAGACAGGGAAAGGTTGTGAACTGGCAGCCCGGCTGTTTTGTCCGAGTACAATGTGGCAGAAACTCTTTCTAAGACAAACGGTAAATAGAACTGTCACAGTGATTGCGCGACGGAGCTGCGGCCGTGCCGCGCGATTGTTGGCGTTGTCAGAGCACTTTTGAAAGCTCAATTAAACGCCGGGGCCTGGGTGGCGGCGAAATTGGCTTTCCTGGGGGAAAAACGCAAAAAAAATAAAAAGGAAAAAGAAGGAGATGCGAAAGTTGCTGCTCGCTGGGGGAGCAGAGAAGAGGCGAGAGTTTGTCTGCTCGCCCCGGCGCCTTCTCTAAATAGCGTTTTTTTGCAGGAGCGAGCACGTGATAGCGATACCGTCCCCATACGAGGTGAGGACTGTGTAGTTTTCCTCGCCCCGCTGTTGCAGGCAGTCGGGATAAAAATGGCTCTTTATTGGCAGCGCAAGCAGGCGCTCAGGCGAAGACCAGAAGCCGGGGAGAAAGTTTTCCCCACGTTCGGCACGGCGACCCCGGCGCGGCGCCGGCAGCGTCGCGCTCCTTGGATCGCTCTCCCGTTCCTGTTGTTGTTGTTGTTGTTTCCCGCGAATGGGGAGGCTCCGGCGGCGCGCGCCGCGTTCCGGCCCCTATTGTGTGCGCCCCGGCGGTGCTCGGCGCCGCGAGCGGAGCGGGCGGCACATGCTGCGCGCCGAGGCGCGGGCGAGCGCCTGCACAAGCCCCTCGCAACGAGGCTGCCGGGAGCGGCCCGAGTCCTGCCTGCAGATTCCCCCATTCCAGCGCTACCTCTTTTAAAGAGGAGGAGACCTATTAGCATGACACAGTTCTGCGCGTGCAGCCCTCGGCGCATGGCTTCCCTCTTTATTTAATTCGAATAATAAAGGCAATCGAGGAGGCAGCGTCCCCATTTGTTTGCCTGCCCGCTTCCTCATTATGGGAATTTTTGGATAAAATTCTTCTGAAGCGTCAGCCTGTTTTTTCATCCGACAGCCCCAGCTTTGTGCAAGCAGAGGTGTTTAGCATCAAGCTGGACACGGGCTGGCACTTGGCCACTTTTTTTAGCAGGAGATCTAATCACTGGGGATCCTTAGTACCTTTCTGCTTGTTCAGATTTCCTTTGGGCCGTGGCTGTCAGCAGCGCTCTCCTCCGCAGAGCTCTCGTTTTCAGCATGGCCCGCGCTGCAGTGCCGCGTGCGGCCGAGGAGGGCTCGGTTTTATGGGTCCATTTCAGGGAAATTGCAGAAGTTCATAAAATACGTGGAGCTCATATATTTTCATACATTAAGACCTATATTCCTCCTTGTAACGTGGCCCTAAAATTAACTGGTTTATTCTTTTTTTTTTCTGTTTTATTTTTCACCCCCGGCCTAACGAGCCTATTTTGTCTAGCGTGCTGCAGGTACGTGGGGTTGTACTTAATACTGCTGGGCTGCTGTCGGGTGGCGGCTTCGGGCCCACCGTGCTGGGCATCGGTACCCACGTTGTGGTGACTTTTCCCTATTTTATAAAAAAAAAAAGCGGTGCCTGCAAACCTGAGGAGGCTGCACGGCCCGTCCAGGACGTTGCCAGAGCCACCCTCGTCGCTCCATGCGCCGTGTCCCGCGTGGGGCCGGCCGGCCGGGCCGCGCTCAGGTGCGAGCTCCCGTGGGTGCGTGTGAACGCACTGCCCGGCGCCGCGCGGGGATGTTCCTGTGTCCTTGCCGGTGCCCTGATGAAGCTGTACACAGCAAGCTCCATGTGCAGCCGGGCTGGGGGACTGCCTGAAACTTGGATAGCCCCGTGTGAAGGACAGCGGTGCAAAAAATACCCCCAATATGCTACAGTTTGCATTCTTGTTTGCCTTTGATCCCAGGCAAAATGGAAACATCCCCTTCTTTCTCTCTGTGTTTCATAGAGGGGCTTCTCGCTGGCAAAATCAGTTAATAAGTGAGTCGATGAAGAGGTGGAACGAGGTGCATGGCACGCAGCAGAATTGCCGGAGCCACGTTGCGGCTGCCCCCTGAGCACGGGGCTTTCACCGAGCGTTAGCAGCCGCTTATTTTTCTGCACTTGAGATTATTTGTTTTGCTTTTCTTTCTCTTTTAGTATCTGCTTGGAACAAAGAAAATGTAGGCGACGTAGGCAGGGAGCTGTGCACCGCTCTATCCCACTACTGCAGGCACAGCCCTGGCTTTAAATCCAGAGCGAGTTTTTGCAGAGGTTTCCTTTGCTCCTCCTCCGAGCTCCCAATTTTAAACTCTGTTTAAAGGTGTATTTTTTTCCAGCTGGGGGATGATAGCGGATTTTCAACAATGTGCTCGTTTAGCTGAATCAACAGCTGTCAGAGGCAGTTGTAGTAAATCCACAAGGAAGTACAAAGCAAAAGACACGCGTCTCCTGCAAGTGAACGCCGGGAAGCGCTTGCCTGCCAGCACGGCAGCCCACGTCCAAGTTTGCCAGCAGCGCACACGGTGCTCCTGGGCTCCGCGGAGCCCGGCGCGCCTGGCGCAATTCCTGGGAAACTTCTGCCGGAGCAGCCGCGTCCCCTCCGTGATAGTGCACGGGCCGGCGCTTCCCGGCATCCCGGTGCTGCGGGATCCGGCGCTGCGGAGCAGCCCGCGCAGGGAGGCGTCGCGGAGCCGCAGGTGGAGCTCGCGCAGCCCCGCGCCGGCCCCGCAGCCGCCTCTGCGCACGGGCGCGCGGCAATTACACCTGCAATTTGATCTGCGCTCCAGATACACAAACCTCTGCCTAAATAAACAATAGCGCTGCCCTGCAACAACAAAGAGCCCTGCCTGCAGTGCTGCGCCCATGCTCATTGTGGGTGACGGCATCACTATTACTATTATTATTATTGTTGTTGTTATTATTATTACTACTACTACTACCACGGCTACTACCTTTAAAAAAATAAACATGCCTTAAAGCTCCTCACTGCTTAGGAATCAAAGGGTTTAATTTTGCCTTCAGTGCCTGCTCAGTTGATTTAGCAGGCAGCGCAATCTAAAATGCAAAAATGAAAATACCCTCCTCGCTGAGAATTCGCAGCAATTAATTTGTCAGCCGGTGTCACTTGGCTGCAGCTTCGCAGCCGTTTCTCTTTCCGGACCTTGCGCGGATCTCCCCGGTTTTGTGGCATTTTGGCTGTGGAGTTTGTTCCTTCTGGAGCAAAAGGGTAATCAGCAAAATTGTTGTGCTTGGGGCAGGGGGTGGAAAAGACACGAACGTTGTGGAACAAGTGAGACTAAGGCCTTTTTACTACCATTTTCTTTATTATTAGTATTAGTTTTCATTTTCATATATATATATGTGTGTACATATGTATTTACACACGTGTAGTTTTGGTACACAGGGAAGCAGTAAGTAGAGAGGTTTTTCTCTTAGAGGAAGTAAAACAGTCGGTTGCATTAAGGGAAAAAAAAAAAAAGAAAAAGCAGAGTGTTACCTCCTGAGAGATTATTTAGAGGCCGTATTATTTTGTAATAAACTATAAACTGTCCTATGTTAAATTTGTGTTATGTTAGAAAAAAAATCAATAAGGAAGAATTAAATTCTGATAAAGATACTCTTGGATCTTTGAAAACAACTGCTGTCCTTTTAACTAAAACATTTGAGGAGCTTCAAAGAGGATGTATTTCTTCTGATCTCGGAGCTGTGCGACTGGTAGCAGGGAAGGGGGGGGGAAAGAAAACCTTATTCTACATACAAGTGGATTGCTTAACAAGTCAGCACAGACACATACTTGTTTGTACAATGGAGATAAAAATTCCTGTATAAAAATAATTCAGCCGCTGACAGGCGGCTTTGTGCCGGGGCTGCCTCCTTTGTGCGCCCGGGGGCCGGAGCGCGGCTCCCGCGCCGCACGCGGCGCTCGGGCCGAGGGCCTCGTTTTGAGGGGGAAAAAAGAAAAGGAAAGAGCCTCCTGATGGGGGGGACATCGTGAGGGCGAAATGTAGCCGTGGAGCTGGGTGGCTGCTAAAGTTTTGGCTTTTGGACCTCGTTGTAGTGCTGCACGTGCGGCACACGCCGAGGCGGCGTGAGGCGACGCGACGTGCGAGGACGGAGGGAGGGCAGCGCGACGCGTCGCGACACATCGCGCTGCCCTCCCTCCGTCCTCGCACGTCGCGTCCCCTGGGTCAGGGGCACCGGCCCCACGTCCCTCCATGCTGCCCTGCAGACCCCACTCAGCCCCACGGCGACCGCAGCTTGTGTCCCACACGCATCCCACAGCCCTCCTCAGCGCGCAGGGCCCTGCCGCCGCTCGGCCTCCTCTTCCGCACACAGAGTTCCCCTCCTCTCCTTTATTTATTTCCTTTTTTTTTTTTTTTTTAAAGTTAATACGGCCGCACTTTGATGGAAATAATGTTTTTATAATACATTTGATGTTTACACGGAAGATGTGACTTGAGGGGAAAAAGGCTTTTTTGGAGGGTGGCGGAAATCTTGTTAATCTGCTCTCTGAGAGCAGCGCACAATGCTGCCTATGAGCAAGTCTGTGCTGCTTTTGATAAATTACCATGTTTAGAGATAGGTTTGGCTCTTAAGGGCTTAGTTTTATGAACAAAGTCCATAACAATGTTTTCTGCCTCTGTTTGTCTCCAGCCCCTTTGGCTTGACTTGGAGCCCTGTGTTTAGTTTAAGCTCAGTCTGGAAGATATAACAATTTTGCATTAAAAAAATAAGGAAATCACAGGAAGAAAAACCCTTTTGCTTTTTGGATGAA
>JAVCKT010015358.1:12894-14421 GCA_032273925.1 Rhynchotus rufescens
GCCGCAGCGAAATGTAAATTATTTTCTGCTCCTAATTGGATTTAATTATTTCTGGGGGAGAGGCGGCGGGAGGCGGTGGGCATGGCGCACAGCTGTCCCGCCGCACAAAGGCGCCCGCCGCCCTCGCTCCCCCCGCGACGCCGAGGCAGCGGCGCCCGCGGCCGCGCCTGGGAACGGGGCGCCTCCCCAGGGACCCCGCTGCCCCGTGGGGCCCGTGGGGCCACGGACCCCGATGGAGGTCCCCTCTCGGTGTGTCCCCACTGCTCCGAGGGCGCTTGGCGGCCGGCGGGCTCCGGGCGCCTCGACCGGTGCGACCGCGGGCGTAATTTATGGCGGTGGCGGAGGGACCCCGGTCCTTGTTTGTCGCTTGCTGTTAGAATTAATACACTCCATGCTGGCTATAAAAGTGTATTTGCATTTAATTGCGAGTCAGGGTGAATTAGTAGGCTTGATTTAAGACCCCAACTCGCTCCTCGGAAAGATCCCGTGGGCCGGGGCGGACGGGGTCGACGGGGCTTTGGTTTGGCCAGTGGCCGGGCCAGGCCGAGGGGCCGGGCACAGGCGGCCGCGGCGGCTCCTTGGTCGGATTGGGGAGGTTGCTCCCAGGGAAGAGCGTCGGGCAACGCGGCGGAGCAGGGGCTCCGCAGGGAAGGCCGGCACGGACGGGGCTGCGGGCGCCAGGCAGCGGGAGGCCCCGTGGGGCGGCCGCCCGACTGGTTTGGCCGCGGGGATGATGGATGGGCCTGTCAAGGGTCCCGGGGTGCGCCCGGCTCCCAGCACTTGTTTGTCCTGCAGGGAAAGGCCCGTCCGGCCGGGCTGCAGGGCTGGGGCGGGAGGACCGGGGCAGGCCCCCTCGGGGAGGTCCATTAGCTGATGAGCTTGGCCTAGGCCCAGCTCTGCGGAGAGCCTGTCACTGCCCCCTCGAGCCTCCCCCATACCTCTCCTTTTTTTTTTTTTTTAATTTTTTTCTTTAATACTTGCTGTCTGTACATCAAATGCTCCCAGGTCTTTTGGCCAAAGGCAAAAAGGAAGGAGGCAGCTCAGTGTTTTCCCTCGGAACCAGTCGAGACCAGTCTGTTGGCCACGCACACAGGTTTCTGTCATCCTCCGTGGTGGGGAAAGACGGAGTTGTCGCGGTGCCAGGAGCCCGCGGGCCCCGGGCGAAGAGGCCTTTGGTGCTGGGAGAGGCGAGGGGGAGACGGGAGCACCTGAGCGGCATTCCCGCCCGGCAGGAGCTCCATGCGCTGCTGGATGAAGCTCCATGGAGCAGCCCCGGCACGGCAGGGAGGGCAGGAGCTCGACGCCGCTGCGAAGCCGCGAGCAGCCTCGCCACCCTCGCGCCGGCCCGTGCGAGGCCCCAGAGCCCAGCTGCTTCCCCCTGACACGAGCGTGGCAGGAAGGGACTAAAACCGGGCACCTCTATGAGGTTTTCTTGTGTTTGAGGTTCCTTGGCGGCCCCCGCTGGCGCCACGGCCGCCCCTGCGCGGTTGCGTCGCCGCTCGTGGCCGCTCGCACGTGGGCACGCGC
>JAVCKT010015359.1:2725-15895 GCA_032273925.1 Rhynchotus rufescens
TGCTTTAGAATAACTGTGCAGAGCAGGGTTTAAAAATTGCAGCTGTAAAAAGAATTATATTGAAATAAGGCTTTGGGCTTGTGGCTTTCTGTAAAACTTCCTGGAGGAAAGTCTCCAGATGAAAAAAAATCCTCTTCTAATGTATATTTATCCATAAGAGCTGTGCATTTGCACATGATCTCTCTAGACATGCATAGACTGTTCCTTCTGCCTCTCTAAAGTTGTTGACATCATGGTGTATAATGTAGAGTGACGAGATGACCAGACTTGAGAACTGCTTTTGTGGCTCTAGATCTCAATTACCATAAGTCCTTTAGACCACAAATCGTCCTGGGAATGAGCTATTTATGTTAAAATAGCTTTTTTCTCTCTTGTCTTTTTTTTTCCACCTATTTAAAAAGAAAAATGGGTGCCACTTTTCTAATAGGCTCTGTTCTCATGTGTCTTAACTGCTGGAAACTGCAGAGTGTCATTCGTGTTACATTATCGCCTTCCATAATCATATCATTAGTGGCTGTGGTGTTATTGAAGTGCCCTGGTTCTGCTTGCTCTCTGTGGAGATCATTTGTCAAGGGACCAAAGCTCTCTAGGCTGAGTCTATTACTATCCACAGATGTATTGTGAAAACACAGAGCATCAAGAGGCACTTAACCCATGGTCATTAGAACTGAGGATGATGGTTTGTGCCACATGTCTCGTCCAGGCAGAGGAGGAAAACGCTACCTTGTTAATGAATATGGATTGCTTGAAAGAATTGTTTTCACATTTTTTGCAAACACTACATATCCATCTTATGGCACAGAGAAAAAAGAGAATCCGAGACTGACTCTTTTCCCAAAGGCACCATCATGCCTATTCTTTTTATCAAAGTTTGACTTGGTTTAATAGGATCCTTCTGTTATGGTGTCGCTGCATCTTCTATGGGCAGTGGCAGCGCTCCCAGGAAGCTCTGACACCAGTCTAGGGTGACAATATTGGACATTTATCAGGATAAATGTCCTATTGGTTCCTGTCCAGTTCTTCAGCTAACTATTCAAAAAGAAGGGGGGGAAAAAAAGCTGCCTTGAAGTATTGCTACTATTGTGGTTATGGCTCTCCAGCTTTCAGAGAGAGAAATTGGAAACAGGTTACTTCCAAGCTTAACCTAAAATGCATTGTGTACTTCTGAATTCTTCTACTACTGGAAGCATGGAGCTGGTATATGAGACCATAGCAGGGTAGTGTCTCTGGGCCCTACCACATTTGTGTGTAGCAAGGATGCAATAGCTTGGGGAGCAAAATAAAGGCTGTGTTGGTATCTGCTGTTTCTCAAATAATTATAGAAGAGACTGGTTGACTAGTGGTTTTGCAGTGGATATTTTTACCATTTTAAATCCAATTCAAACTCAGACTAATACTAGCTTTTTGTTTATGAATTTGTGGCTTGCTTTTTCTCACAGGAATTTGTATCCCCTTTCTTTTTTTGTACTAGCTAGTATTTCCTCCATATCCTCCCTGCTCCCATACTCTATTTTGCTGCTTCCTCCCATAGCCCAAGTATTTTTTTGCCTAGTTTGCTGGCCAGATGAGATCGAGCACGCACATAATTCAGCTCTGCATATACAGATGCAGGCAGACAGGTGAGAAGGTAACATATTCCCTGTAGTGAGGTGCCCGTGTTCCTCACTAGAAAGGTCGGCAGCTCCTCCTGGCCAGGATGCCTGTGGCAGAAAGGAGACCTTTCACTCCAAGGAAGAGAGTGTCTCTGCCATAAGAATGAATGGATAGTCAACGACCCAAGTTTAGAGATTGTTGGCCAGAGCCTCAAGAGTAAGGAGGAAGGAAAAAGCTCTGTCTGGTATTTACCAAGACTTTCAATGCAGCAGCTTTTAATGCAGCATAGTTCTTTTCTGATGGGGTTACTGTAAAGTCCTACGTGCTAGCACGTCTGTTCTGGTAAGGAGGTGCCAGTGCTTACTAATCTCGTTGCATCCACATTAGCTGTAGCGTAATGATGGTTAGAAGCGGGATATTTGTGCCGTGCTTGTTTTCTCAGGAAGTTATTTGGGTATTCTGCACGTTTCTGAGAACCCGTTGACTTGGCTGGCTCTCTTTGTATTTCTTTTTCACAGGAAATCTTAATTCCATGAAGAGGTGCTTATTTCAGTGCAGATTTTCCTGTCCATGCCAAAATTCAGAGTAGTATTAGCATTAGCTATTGTGACCACAGGGATTACTTTGTCTTTAAACAAAACGCGGTGATAAAGTGATTGGGGATTTTGCTCCCAAGTCTGCTTCAAACTGGCTCCGCAGCCTTGGCAATCTTGCATGCTATCATTGCCCTGATTTTCCAGCTATTAAATAATATCTTTCCACCCTGTTGAGTGATGATGAGTTTTAGTAATATTTATAAGGTACTTAAAGACACTCTAATGGAAAGACAAGCTTGTTGGGTTTTAATTACTAAGAATATGGGCTTGAGATTTCATATTCTCAGTTCTATATTCATATTCTCATTTCTTTTCCAGAAGAGATTTTTTATATATATATGCACACACACATATATATATATATATTTAAAAATTTATATATATATTTATAAAAAATATTTATATATATGTAAAAAACTTGTATGAACCTGTACACGCAGCTTCTCTGGCATGTGCCAGATAGATCAAGGTTTGGCTTTGGAAAATAAATCCAGAAACCAAATCATGGTATGTTGGGAATAATCAGGTTAATTACCCATGTGCCCGCCCCCTTCACAGTGATATCAAAGCACAAATGTGCTTCTCCAGCATGGCCAAGTAACTTGAGCCAAGTTCTACCTTTTCTCACACAGGGGCTTTATCCTATAAACTAATAAAGATCTTTCAATTGGAGAGATAAAATAAATGTCCATGTAGCTCTCACAGGCACCCCTCTATCCTGCTGAGTAACTTTAAAAATAGTATTTACATTCTATCCATCCCAAAGTCCAAGACACCTTCCTCGCGTTGCCTGGATGCAGTGACAATCCATGAAAACACTGAATTGATTGGTCACCAGCTGGAACAGCTCCAGAGCATGAACTGAACTGGGAGAGGGCAGAGCCCTTCTACCTGATCCACCTGATCCTTTGCTGTTGAGAACTCCCCACCTTGTCTCCCTCCTATACTGGGAGCTGACAGGAGTCTGTAGCTTTCACCTCTTCCCAGGAATTCCAGGATGCAGCTAATCTCTGCACGAACAAAGTGGATAATTAGAAATAACGGTGGGAGCAGCCAGCGTGGTCATTAGCAATTCTGCACCAGGGCTGCAGGCAGCAAGTTCTGAGCTACTGGCTTGGAGTCAGGGGGGAGCCGGGTCCTCCGCGTCCTCCCTCTGCTTCCCTGGCACGGCCAGGCGGTTCCCAGAGCTGCGCGGCCGCATCCTCGCTCTCGCAACCATGGGAATGCAGGAACACAGCCTGGCCTCTTTGGCATTCATCACTGGTGTCATTTGTACAAGCGAGTTGGTAAGAAAAGTGTTAGTTGTGTAGCAGGCAGTGAGGTGGCTTTCAGCAGGTGAGCGAGCCAAGTATAATTTATACTGAAGAGGGCGAAAAAGAAAGTAGCAAAAATAAGAACTCAGCAAAATCCTGAGCTCCTTACGATGGGAGAGCTGCCAGGCCTTGCACTCTTGCTAGTCCTTAGTCTTGCTTCGTAATCCACCTCTGCCTTCCTGCTCGTAACTGACATTTGTTTTGCTCACTGCACGTGACAGTGCTGTAAATGACAGAACTGTATCTCCTCGCTGGTACCTCAGCTCTGTCCATCAGATTGTTTCTGCTTAAGCCTTTGGTTCAATATGTTTGGATAAGAAAGTGCTAGCTCCCTGAACTCAGCATTAACCATTCTTTCTCTACTTCAACCCCAATCTGGCCTGAAAAGTGATAGATTGAAACCCTAAATGAGGAATATGTTCGAAAAACTATTATTTAATTACCTATCAGTGATACCATTGAGGTAAGTGATTTAGCAGTGAGAATATTTTCATACATTGGATTCAAAATTATATATGCATTTGCCTGGAAAGTTTAAAAAAATCCAGTGTTTGTACACTGTGCTAGTAGCTTGTTTAAAGCTCCTTTGTTCACCAGCACTTGTTTTCATTTTAGAAATATGGTCTTTATATGTTACAATGCAAAGAGAACCAAAAAAATGAACTGAATAGAGTGTGAGTAAGATTTGAATGTTTGTCCGTCCACACTGCAATAGATGTGATACTGTGACTCATTAAGGAAGATACTCAGATGTAACAATGATGATCTAAATGTCAGTAGAAACTTTATTTTTACACTTTGCAAGTAAAGAAGGTGGTCGGTTACACACTTTACCACGTTGTAGCAAAAATAACTCCATTTTGATGTCAGTTTCATTTTTCATTCTTACGGCAACCTTGGTCAGGGCAGCACCACATCACTTGCTAATTGAAATGCTAGACCTAAGCAGCCTTGCAGAGATCATGGGCTTCCTCATAACTCCTGAGAGAAGAGCTGAGCTTTAACAGGGTGCAGATCCCATTATAATGGCTTTACAGTTTGCTCTCCAAGGCAATTCCTGTCAGCTGAGCTTGTTCTGAGCACAGAGCTTTCGAAAACATTGTAATATCCATTCTTTTTGCTGACTGACTACAAAAGGTAATGAAGAAAACAGGTTGTGCCTAAGTTTTTGGTATCTTCTAAGAACTGTGGCTTTGGAGAGACTAAAATGGTTAGGAGTTGAAGAGCAACTTGGCAAGTACATGACGACAAACCTATTAAACTTCTTTCCTTTTAAACATCCCTGCTGCTTGTGACTACTGTAGCCAACTGATTTATGAGGATTGGGTGCTTTTCCTACAGAATATAGTCATTAGCTCGCTTTCAAATGTATTGTCTGTGCTAAAAGGCTCATTAATTTACACTTACTGAAGTATATGATAAATGGTAACATTTGTGGCAGCAGTGGCGCAAGTGGCAAACAGAACTTAGGGATGTGATGGGAAATAGGGTTTATTTATAAATAGGAATGCAGTAAATGGAATAACCTTTTAAAGAGCTGGCAGAGTTATTTATCATTTCACTGTGCTGTAATTGCATAATTTAATAGTATTTTCACATACCATGTTATGTGAGTTATATTATTTCGCACACATATAATCAGCACTAATATGCATGATTTACTGACCTGTTTGGCAGAGGCATTAGAAATATGGATGATGGAGATAGAAATGTAGAGTTATAAAGAAAAGTTAAAATAACCTAATGGAGACTGCAGCTGCCTGAACCATTTGGACTAGGGATATTAATACAGCCTGGAGGGTAGAAGGTCATTTGGCTTTCTTCTCAATCTTGGCTAGTCATTTAATCTCTGTACAAAAAACAGTATTGCCGTTCCACAAATTACTCTGGATTTTTTTTCTAATCAAAAGGCATGAGTTTATCATATATCCCATGTAAGAGAAAAAGATTTGTAATAGAATTCAGAAAGGTTTCTGGTAGTAGATACGCAAATCATTTCAGACTTGCAGCTACCCATTGTAAATAGCTGTGTGCAATTGTCCAAGTCATCTGGGTGCACCCTGTAATTACAGAGGAATCCAGGCAGTCTTTAATTTTAAACATTCATGCCTTTCATCTGTGTTAACTGGACCTGACCACATTTCTAATTCACCCCTATTTCCAGTAGATTGCCCAGACATTTCATGCCTTTGGTGGAACATTGTAGACACACTGGAGTGCTTTATATGCTCAGAAGGTTGGATCATGCTGTGAGGAGCTGTAGCTTCTCTGCTTCCCTTGCTTCTAGAGAATAGTTTAGAATTTGCCCATCAGAGCTTAGAGATTTCCTCTGGTAGAACCTCTTTGGCTGAAGCCCCCTGAGCTGTCCCCCACTGATCAGAATATGCTAAATCCAAATTAGATTTTCCGTTCCATGCAGCTACTGTTAAGGCAGGATGGGTGGAGACCATCCATGGGAGTGGTGCTTCAAGGTACCTTGAACAGATTTTGTGTTAGAAAGGGCAGGGTTCAGATTTGCAGAGATATCGTTCATGAAAGGTAGGTGCCTCTCCAGACATCTGTTTCTAAATAAAACCACTTGAAAACACTGAGCTGGGAGACTTTCATTCTGTGGAGGACAAATGGGCCTCTTGTGTTAGTGATGAGAAGCAAGAATTGTGGAAAGCTGAGCCGGTTAAGAGGAAACTACTATTTGAAGCAAGACAATTCCCTTTATTCACTCTATTTTAACTAATTTTGCCTCCAGTTCATAGGTTTATATTCTGCGTGGGATGAAGCTTGATGTTTAGTCGCTCTGCAGTGATCCCGTTGTACCCTTTCATATCAGTGGCTTCTCAGTGACAGTAGAACACTTTGCACATAGTGGGGGTGACAGAAGGGTGCTAAGGTCATTTATGGCAGACTTTCTTCCAACAACTTGTAGTCCAGCTTCAAGCTGATTCGAGTCTATAGTTTATTGTTTTGGGTCTTATAAAAAGAATAATGACTCAGAGAGCCATTGCTGTGCGTGCAGTTTACCATCTGCTTAGCAGAACTATATTATGGCACTACATTAACCTACTCGGACTGTAGCAAAAAGCAAATGATGTCATTGTTGTTCTTTACTGAAGGCCCAAAGTCAAAGATCTCTAGTGAAATCCAGTGGGGTGGTTGTTCTTTCCTCCCATAAACAAGGAATTGTTTTTAGTGAGAACAGATCACACAGATTTCCTTGTGTGTCTTCACCACGGCTCTCATAGCGCTGGGTTATCCCCCAGCAAAGGTCTTGTTCCTGGGGTGGGGGGCTAAGGTTAATGGCTTGCAGGTGGTGGGTGTCATTTAGATAGGGCCTGCTGCTAATATCATAGATAATACATTTGCTCTCTAAACAACATTGCCTGGCTTTCTATTTATTTATTTATTTTTACTTTACTTAATGTTAGGTGTTTTAATATTTGTAGAGGTGAAACATACTGGGTATTTCTGTATTTTTAGATAACTCGACCCCCTGTTTTTTCTCCTAGATTCCAGTGGATGTAGTAGTAGTTCTCTCGTTAGCTCTCTCTTCGACAAGAAAGCAGGGCACTGCTGTGGAAACAGTTTGGTCTGGAGACCATGCCAGCCATGAACTGCTCAGGATGCCTTGACTAATGGGCCAGGGGTTGAACCTTTCCTAGATGCCTTTAGCAGGGTAGAACCACTTAACTCACCCTAAGACTAGATGTTGAGATACTAGTGACTGCCAGGCATGCTGTGACCATAAGACTGCAAATTTTCTGCTGTGCCAAACTCCCATTATAATCCAGTTTGATCTGCAGGTCCCTATTCTGTTTTTCCTGTTTATTGCTACATTCATTCTGCGTGCGCTTTGGTGGTATGTCCTCCAGCTAAAGTGAGCCATCCGGTACTACTCAACTTCTAGGTGTCTCATCAGAAGCTTCATGCTGTTGTTCACAGCTTGGATGGGGGGTGACTGGGCTGTAAGCACACTGGAAACTAAAGAGAAATGGTCAGACTCTCCACCCAGCTGCTCTTTGGAACTCCAGCAGCACAGCTTGGCCATGAGAATTCCTGAGCGTGCTGCTGCTACGTCAGTGCAAACAAGAGACTCAGAAAGGTCACCTTGTTCACAGCATCAGCACTGAGTGCGTTTAACTGCAACTATGCCTGAAAAGAGAATCTCCATAAAGAACCCTTGTTGCACAGTAATCTCTGCATTTTAAGGGGGTTTATTTTAGATGAGCCATTTTAAAAGCATACACTGTTGATTCTGCAGTCATGATAATCTACCTATTGGCCATAGGATGCTTTAAACTTCACTCTAAGGAATATCTAATAATAAATAGTTCAGCTGTCCTTAGTAGGAAAGCTCCGTTTCCTCTGTATGCCCAGGTGCACCCTTGGATTAGGTTATGTGACTAGCAAAGAAGAATCCCACTGTAGTGGAAGAATCCCACTGTAGAGGGAAGACATCTTTTGACCATTTCAAAAGGCAGCTGCATTAGACCATTCTGCATTAGACCATTCCTCTGGAATCTCCTTTCTGCTGTCTTGCAGGTCCATCGGAGCTGGCAGCAGTGGAGGTATCACTACAGACAAGTCGGAGATTTTTCTAGCTCAGCTTCAGGCTTTCATTTGGATGCTCTTTAATATATCTGTGCCCACAGAAATACTGCTTCCTAGCACTGCTGTCATGCTAGAAAGTGTGGGTGGAAAAGGCGTAAAGGTTCCTATTTGTTTCTGTTCTGTAAGGATCTCATTTTGTCACCTTTATTTGCCAGTGACAAGTAATAGGAGCATGAGCATCAGAAACCTCTCTTCTCTTTTCATCTACTTCTAGCTAATTTTGCGAATGATGGGAGGTAATTAAATGGGGTATCTCAGATTTCCCGTTCTTTATCTGCTGTTTGTAAAGTGCTCTGTGATGTGCAGATGAGAGATGCTGCATCCCTAAAGAATATGAGAAAGCAGCTGTGCCCTCATGCAAACGACTGCAAATGAGGAGCATCTGCCCGGCGCTTGGCGAGCTGCCCGCTCGGCCACTGCCAAGCCTGAGCATCCCTCTGAGATACAGACAACCCCTTCCTTCATTTAGGGCTTAAGGACAAGGTCAGTGTTTAGGCAGTTGGATATCGCTTTTGACAAAGTGCTGAATCAAGGCGGAGTTGTTAATTATGTGTTCTCGTTAAAATGACAGATATCTGCTGTGTAGTGTCACATGGGTGGCTCTGATCGAAGGCACTCATGACACAGTGCCATGGTCCTGCAAATCCCTCCTCACTGTTAGACTGCCTGGATGTAAGGCAGAGGGAAATTGGTGACAAAACAGCATTTTAAAATACTAGTGCCTTCTCTTCTAGGTGCTGGGGAAATCTCATTTTTATCACTCTGTGGTTAAGAAAGACCAGATAAAGTCCCTCCTTCTGCCAGCTTAAGGAAACTCCAAGTGTACTGTGTGCTGCACATGGTGTTTCTCATTTTGTAGAAAGCATAAAAGAGAGTGTCTCTATGGGGTCTGGTGTGTAAAAAGTTTAGCTCCTTAACAGTCCATTTTCCAAGTCTTTGAAACCTACTCAATATCTTTCTACTTGCTGTGAAAAAAGAAGAGGAAAATGTAAAGTGTAAATGAACGTTCCTTTAATACTCTGAGTTTTACTCCATTGCTATATCAAACTACTATTTGGAGGTAGTTCAGGAATGGTTCTTGTTTTGTCTTACAGAATATCGACATCACCAACTTCAGCAGCAGCTGGAGCGATGGACTGGCCTTCTGTGCTCTCCTGCACACGTATTTGCCCGCACATATTCCATACCAGGAGCTCAATGGCCAGGATAAAGTAAGTTGTTACAGCTGCTCCTAAACAACTCCCAGGGCAAGTTATCTATTTTGATGGGTTGGGTGTGTGGTAGAGACATGGTGCTGCAAGATTTTGGTATTGATTCATGCAGAATAAATAGGTGGGAGCAACAGCAAGAGGCAAATAAATGTGATTTAATAATGTAAAAAGGAAGCTGGCTGGCTGAAAAGCAGAGGGAAACTGGTGGTGAAATCCTGGAGAGAAAAGGCAGAGACTGCTGATTAAAGACTTAGTGACAAGTTGCCTGAGTCGAGTGAGTGCTGCATATAAACATGACAAGAGCATCACTTTTGAAAGGCTACAACAGACACTTTCTGGTGCTCCTAATAAGCTCAGAAGATTACTTTTAGGAGTGGCTTCCTTCCCTTTGACAAGTATTGGGGCAGAAAAATACTGGAGGATTTAGCTTGCTGTATGTATAGTCAAGGCTTTTCAGCGGGGTTTTCGATGTGTGCCAATCAATGTGTAATAAAAGTGTAATGTCAAGATGACTTGTAGATCTGCCCTGCATTTCGAGACTCCTTTTGAGTTAGGCAGCACACATTAAAATACTGAGTCTAAGCAGATGAATCATTCTTTGAACTATTTGGGTAACAGAGTATCAAAAAGTCAAACCATGTCAGCACATTCCAGATGTTTTTAAGACCCTTAAAAAGAAGGGGAGCCTGGATTTTCTTCAGCTAGCTAGTGTCCATTACAATAACAGTTATGTTATCTATAGGAATGCCTTATGCATTAGTTAACGCGTTTTCAAGAAATCTTTTGGTCGTAGTAAAGACAAAACCTCAGTGTTTCTTCTGCTCAGTTGTAAGAAGTCTCACAAGAACCTATTTGTGAGAACAGCACTGTAGCTTAGGCAAGCGTAGATGAGCTATTGAAAGGCAACTTGTTTGTGAGTGTGCCTTACTAATGCAAAAAAGCTTGGGGGAAATGTCGTAAGACAATCATACAAAAATTATTTGAGTTTAAAAGTTTCCAGCTTTTAAGGAAACTACTCTGAAAAGAGCTTTTGACAAAACCTGCCTAAAACCATGCATTCTGCATGGAGATTCATTGCTCTTAGTATTCCTTGCTATTTTTATCTGGGACTTGGGTCTAGCCTTCTTCTCTGTATAAAGATACTGAATCTGATGTTTTTCAGGGGCTTACTGATTAATCCATGCACATGGTAGGATTCAGGAACAGTAATCACACTTTGGTGTTAATGCTTTTGAACCTTGTTTTATTTTTACAGAAGAGAAATCTGATGTTAGCATTTCAAGCTGCTGAAAGTGTAGGCATCAAACCAAGTCTGGTGAGTATCCCACTGCTAGCAAGGGAAGAATTGCTGCATATACCATTCCAAATCCTTTGTTGTCATGCAGCTAGTCAGTAAGATCCTATTGAAAATGTTCACGTAGCATTAGGGAAGGTGGCATCTTAATCTCTGAATGTTCCAAGCATTAGGAGAGCATTGCAGCAGGAAACGTTTGTAGAATCATAGAAGGATGTAGTGTCAAGGAACCTCTGGAAGTCCTCTGGTCCTGATATGAAAGTATGGATTATTTGCTCTTACCACAAACCTATTTTAGATGATATTGCCTGTACTTATGGGTAAAGTCCTATATATGACTGACAGATGATTTTTGTTCCATTTATTTTAGTTTTTTAAAAAGCAGAAGGCTAATTTTCTTGTTTAAACTCTCTGTTTAAAAACTTTTGCATGTTAAATGCATGTTAAACTAGTTTGTTCTTTGGCATGAGCCTCAAAATGCACCGGGCCAATAGATCTCACTCATGAATTTTGATATTGAGTATGGCTTTAATGAGCTCTGGGACTGACTCAGTAGTGATGTTGGATACCAACACCTACTCAGAGGACCCAGTGATGTTCAGTGGTGGTGCTTGACTAAGTCTTGCCGATGTGTCCTGTGCAGGAACTTAGTGAGATGATGTACACGGACCGGCCGGACTGGCAGAGCGTGATGCAGTACGTCGCCCAGATTTACAAGTACTTTGAGACCTGAGATGCAGAACAAGAGGTGGGCAGAAGTGGGGAGAGACTGAAGAAAGCTACAGATGCACTCAATCACTTTAAAAAGGCCCTCGCTCCTCTTCCACAACCATCCTAAGCTCTTAGTCTGGCAGAAAGCTCTTCCGTAATTGTGATTACACCTGGGACTACAACCAAATATCCACTGTCCACCTAGATAAACCACATCCATCTGTAATTTTATTCCTACATGGAAACTGCAAAGCATTTTTTTACCAGGTCTAGGAGTTTTCTGAAGAGGATCCATTGTGCTAACAATGTTTGTCTGAAACCAGCATCTGCCAACAGGAGACCTTCCACAAAATGAAGTATTAAATCAGTGTGGACTAATGCTGGCAGTCGAGAGAAGCTGCGAGATTTAATACTAACACAAAAGCCCACAAAAATGTTGTTCTTGCCAAAACATGCTTAACTCATCCCAAATGCTGCTTTCTTGCCTTCATACCTTTTGTAAGACACTGTGACAGATGCATGTAAGTGTGTAGAAATTTAAGTTGAGTTACTCTGATACATCTGACCCAAGGAGCCTCCTAATTTGCTTGTCATAGCTTGTCTAACAGGATAGTAACGGGAGCATTTGTCACTTGGAAACCACACTCTGTTCCATCACTGATTAGTGACTGAACTTCAAAGATCCTGCCTGGTGCTGGGACTCCATTTCAGATCAAACAGAAATTATCTCTTTGAGAAAAATAGCTTTATTACTACAGCTTCATGACTGTGGCTTCATTACTGCAGGAAGGCAGAGCCCTGTTTCCCAGCTGACTGTGCAGGCACAGTTGTCATGCAAACTTACTAGCTTTATTTTACAAGGTGCCAGTAATCAGGTGGTGACTCTTTAAGCAATACAGGAACATCTCAATACTTCTTATTTTTGTGGATTGAGTGGAGTAACTTCTGTGTCGATCCTGAGGTACACAGAGGTATGTATGTAGTTGCTGTCAGTGCATGAATCCTGAGACAGTTTCCATGCTTAGAGGTGATAATATCCTGTAAAAGAACACAGTAATATATTAATACCAATGGAAATTGCAACTTTAGTCCACAAGTTACAAAGAATTTAACTGGAACACCGCTCTGTGCCATGGAAATCTTTAAGATGCCACAGAATAGCTCTTCAGCTCAATAGTACTGTTAGTAAAACATCTGAAAGGTACTGTTTAATTTACAGTTACACCGTGTCTTTCATTTCACCCCATGAAGTTAACTTTTCTGTTTGTCTGCCATGCTAGCAGGATCAAACAGGCTGCTTAATTTGTTCTGGAATCAGGTCTCAGAGAGCCTTCTTTGTACAGCAGCTCACAGAAAGCCGCCTCGCTGCTTTAGATTGTGCTGATAGAAGAAAGAAGTTGTATAGTTAGTGTGTTTAACCCTGTGACCCGGACCTGATGCTTCGTGAATGTTAATCATAGACAGCTAGGGAGCGTTTCTCCCTTACAGAAGATAATAGTGTGTGCTCACTGCTCTTAACTCCTGCAAAGAGACTAATGAAATAGGAACAGGTGCTTTCATAGAGGAAACTTGGTGTTTCAGGGCTTGGGGGGATTTGCAGGTGGCTGAGCGTAGCCTCTGGCTTTCCCAAAGTGCTTTGGTTTCTTGATGCTATTTAATTAGTAAGGAGCCTATTTCAGCTATTGGTGTTCTCACAGCGAAATACAGGGTTGGGGGGTCAGCGAGGGAACTGAGCAGAAATGCAGTGTGCGCCTGTGTCACAAAAGGAGAAAAGCGTCGTCTGCTCCGAGTCCTCGTCTGCCATTTGTTCTAATCCATCATGCCCAGGAAAGTCTGATTCCAATCTT
>JAVCKT010015359.1:15938-27307 GCA_032273925.1 Rhynchotus rufescens
TCCAATCTTTGGAGAGTCCTTGTGATAAAAGGAGACAGTGGCACACACTTAACAGTGCCCTAGCACTCTTTGGTGTCATCCTATACTGTGGGAAAGTCGTTGTAAATGCCGGCCGGAGAGCTTTCCTTGCAGGAGAGTGCTTTCTAGATTGAATTAACACTCCAGTATATTTTCCAGCATACACTTCAGCATCCCCAGAGAACATAGGATGAGTTGCTTTAAGTGTTCTCAGTTAAAAGTTTCCACTTATGTGATGAGATGAAGGAGAAAAATAGCAGCTAAGCAGAGATCTTTTAGGAAGGGAGCCACTGCAGAGCCCTGCTGCCTTGTGAATGCAGCAGGGTGTTTTTCCCTTGAGGTATCTGTTGGCAGAGATCCCAAGTCTCTCCAACGGGCTGCAGTTCAAAGCCTAGTGAAGTCAACACAGAAAATTCCATATTTCTCAGTAGGCCTTGGATCAGGCACTTGGAGGGATGAAAAAAACTGTTTTCATTCCCAAAGTCTGGAAAACATTTTGAAGTCAGAGCGCTGCACAAGATCTGAAAAAGAAAAATGATCTCAACGGCCTGGTCACTGGAAGTGTATGGATGTGGTCCCCGTGACTGTACAGATGTATGCCGAGTACATGTGTTATCTGTTGTGTCATTTGCTTCAAGCTCTGCTCTGACATTTATTTTAATCTTTTTCCCCAAGACTTATTCTAGCCTTAAAAACAAACCATTCCACAACTTCATCTTGGGGCTATTATTTCTATAAATCAGTTTTCCAAAGATGTCTCTGTCATCACTCCTCAGCTTATTTACCCGAGCCCCCAACAGCATATAGCAAGCACAAGGAGAAGGCAACGTTCAGACCTGGATCAGGAATGATATTTCTCATACTTTATGCTTAAAAACATCGTTGGTTATCTGGGAGTTAGATACTGTATGTCAGGAAGGGAGAATGTACCAAGTTTCACCTTTTGTCCAATGTTACCTTTCAATCTTGAAAAGCTGTAAAACACCTCTCTATGAAATGCTGATATTTTATGATGAAGAATTTTTTCAGATAACTTTGACTTGCTTTTAGATGAAGAATATTGTTTCTTTAGTTAACTGTTCTAATATTGCATATTGTTTTCTTCCTTTGGAACCTTGCACAGATGCAATTCTAGACCCAGATTTTCAGCAATGACTTGTTTTTGGATGGTGCCTAAAAATATGAATGTCCCATACAGGATGGTGAAGACCAGCCTGGTTTTTAGAAAATACCAAATTCCTTCATGGTTGCGTAAGAAATTTCAAATTGGAACTGCAGGAGCCACGTTCTCTCTACCTTTAAATTAGGGCATTTGTTAATTAAGGTAAGGTACAGGGTATAGGGATAGTCTTCATAGGAGTTTTGAGAGTCCTCTGAAAAATGTGCTGGAATAGAAAGATGTTATAATAATAATAATGGACTGTATGAGCAACAGTTGGCCTGAACTGCCTAAATCTTTGTGGCCTTTGCCTCTGAAGAGATGCAGATGAAATCTGTGTGCCATGTCACCGTGTGCCGTGTAACCCTCCGTAACCCTTGCAGCTACACACACACCCTTGTGCGTGTGCACTTGAGTACTTTGTCAGATTACAAGAAACTAGAGGACTGATTTTGGTTGAGCATGTGAGAAGAATGGGAAGGATGGAAATTCCGTGAAGTTCCGATGGGATATTGCGTTGCTGACTGTTATGCCATAGTTGTCGGGGAGGAAAGAAGAATAAAAGTATGACGTGTAAAAGTATGAAATGTGTATGAGCTGACTCCCAAGATTGCTAGTGAGTCATAGAAGGTACAAATTGGTTCATGGCTTGGGAATGTACTGAGGAGTTGAGAAGTGAGCCCAGGACCTGACCTCTCTCAGAAGGTTTTCTGGTGAGGCTGCAAAGCGGAGCACAAGTCCAGCGTGTGAAGAGAGGAGCACATGTGCCTGGGCCTTTGTGGACCAGAAGGGACCACAGGTACCTTTAGACCTCTGCTTTTGATAGTCCTTACTGACACCCCGCTCTTGAGGAACACTTTTTCTACGAGTGCAGGCTGAGGTGGATCTCAGAAGCTGAGGAGGGAGGAGAAGGCTGAGCTCGATATCTTAGTCAGGTTCCCCTTTCTGTGCCGGTGATATTCAAGGAAATGCAAACGGGGGCAAATGTTTCTCTGCTCTTCCTGTGCTGCAGCAAGGAAGCAGAGCTAAGCAGAACAAATCAATCCTGGCTCTTTTGTTTAGCAGGCTGATTTTTGACTTATCCGGACGCTCCAGTTTCCTCTCAGGGAGACACATTCTCCTCTTTGCATTTTGGCAAGTTATCTTTTTGTAGTTCGAAATCACTTTTTTTCCATTTTTTCCCTATGCATTTTGATGTTTTTTGTGCGCAACCAGCAGGTGCGAGCTTTCTTTCCAGCCCTAATAGGTACACACTGGCAAAACGCTTGGTTCTTCCCTGGAACGTGTCGAAGTGGAGCTTTTGGCTTCCTTGGCTTTCCTTTCCCACTTCCCTGGCAGTGCAGCTCCGGGAGCGCTTGTTCATCTGATGACCCTGCATACCCTCCTTGTCTTTGTCTGCTTGGGATACCAGGACTTCCATCCGGAAGCATCCGAGGGGGCCAGCTGTTCACAAAGCTGGGCCTTGCGTGGCTGATAAAATGCAGTCTGTATGGATGAGATTATGCATTTCCCTGTCAGAAGAGGGCTTTAGCCTAAGGCGACTCAGGGCACTGAGATATTTTAAACCCAGCAATAACTTCTGCTTTGCTAAACTGTATTGGTTTTTACCAACTCCAGTGCCATTTAGACTCAGCTGATGGTATTGAGTAGAATCAAGCCTGAGCTTGGAACTTAACAACAATTAACATTTTTCATAACTGATTGATTGTCTCTACTTTTTAACTTGCAGATGTGCCAAGTTCCACTGGGCAGTGCTGGACACAGTGTTTTTATTGATTATTGGTCCAGGCTTGAGTTTGTCCAAAGGGGTAATCCTCTCTAACAGTCAAGTACTTTTAGCTTTCTCTATTGGATACAGATGTTACGTCGTAACCTAATTTATACAATGAGCACATTAGAATGTATATACTAGGCATTGCCAGATTTGGACATGCTAATATTTAAAGATTAACATTATTAAAATGTATGATGCAAAAAAAAAAAAAAATCTCTGTAATATTTCTAATAAAGCTTTTTCTGTTTCTGATGTTTGTTGCAATGTTTCAAATATCCACGTGCAGAACTGATTCTTCCTTGGTCTGCTCAGGAGCAAGATTTCCAGGAGAGATTTAGAAAGATCTTCATGGTTCATGACTGCAGTTCTGGTAGCAAAGAAAATCTCTTCAGAAAGATTCCAACTTCCAGTTTTTAAGCAAGTTAGAAAATTGTTGTGGAGATAAAAGAGTTCAGGAGACCTGTCAGTTCTTGAGATAGACTGTACTGAAGGCACAGTAGGAAGTCATCTCGGTGCAGAGGCGAGGGAGGAACACCCAAGGGACCCACGCCTGCCTTAGGAGCTCAGATATGACTAGAAGGTTCAAGAAGGAAGAAACTGGAAACAAAGACTCGTGACTGGAGTGAATATAGAATTATGTCACCAGTAAGGTAAGAGGCAAAACAGCTTTGTAGTGATAAGATACTATACATAGTGCAAAGGATGAGCACAGTGTAGTGCCAGCCACACATTTCTCTGAACTTCCATGAAACAAGAAATATAAGAGACTGACTATCCAGTGCATCTAGAGCTTGCAGTGATCCTGAGCTCTGGTTCATTGGGAACACGTGTGAAGATGTGCCTATGAAGCTATGTTATTCATCATTCATTTGGGAAACACATACACCTAGCTGAGACTTCTTTTAATTATTGTTATTATTATTATTATTATTATTATTATTATTTCATGATGGCAGTGGCAGTTGTAGAATGAACCACATTGCTGAATCAGCCAAGAGAATGAGAGAAGAAGTGTTTGAGCATTTAAATTTCTTCCAGCATCTAAGGTGCATTTTGGTTCAGCTGTACAGAGGAAACCCTATGGGAAAAAAAAGTTCTCCTTTGCATAATCCAAACTACTTTGCCTTTCCTCACCAATGTATCATGTTTCAACCCTCGATTTTCATGCTGGTTTGATCCTTCCTGGTGGCAGTGTCACAGGGAAAGCTCTGTTGCTTTGATGATCTTTACTAATTTGGACAGCTTTATCTCCTGGATACAATATGAGCACATGAAAATGGCAAACTAGAATTTCTTACTTTTTTCAGCCTGCCACTTTATTTCGAAGGCTTGTTGCAGCTCACTTGGAAAGCACTAGCCTCAATATTTGCACCTCAGTCACCTTCTGCAAATTCTCAGAACCAACCCTGTTTAGCTATCTAGAAATCTCATTATCACCAGGAAAACAGGCTGGTATTGTGCTTGCAGTGTAGAGAAAAGCACTCTGAACACTTAGACTTACTATCTGTGTGACCTTGGACTAAGGTAGTTCATGTCCATCTACCTAAATTCCTAGTATTTTATTGACCTGTTTTCCCTATCTTTTTGACTGTCCTTGTGTTTTTGTTTTTAGCTAGAAACCCTTTGGAGTAATGCTTGGATTTGCCAGAAGTTCATGCCGCCTGATATTGTCAATATGCAATATTACCATACAACTAATTAATAATCAGGTTGGATTGGTTTTTGAATCATAGATGAGTCCTCAAGGGATGAAACCCAGAAGCCCAGCTCAGGCAAACTGTGACGTAGCTGGACTCTGCAGCTGAATGCAAGTATTCGTCATGCAAGGAAAACTTCTAATACAAGATGAGCTGATGGCAGCCTGGCATTCAAAGCCACGCTCCTCTGGCTACTTTTCTGCGTTCTGCTGACAGGTTTGCAAGCAGCTTAGTAAGAAGATGAAAATAATATTTTTAGCTAGTGCTTTCCCAGGGTATTTGTGGCTGGTATAGATGGCATGAAATGACAGGAGTCAAGGCTGCTTCACTACATTTGGCTTCACTGCCAAACATCTTCTAATGCTTGGAATGGAAAGAATAATTCCTTTTCCTGTTTTTTTTCATGTTCTTCTATTTGAGATGGAGAAGTTTTTATTTGTTTGCATCACCACAGTGCCTCTGACCTCCTGCCATGAACCAGGACATCTGTGTGAACACTCAGACCTGCTCCAAACATGGATTGCAGCTTTTTGAGGTTCATGTCAAACTGGAGACCCTGGTAGGGACGGATAAAAGCAAACTGCCACGACCTGAGCTAAATTTAAGCTGAAGATCTGAAGTTTAAAGCGCAGTGTGAACAGTGGGAGTCTGGGTTTGCATTCCTGGAGTGATCAGAGACCTTCCATGGGAACAGAGGCAGGTGTGCTAGCCACAAACCAAAGTTTCAAGCTCCGTAAACCTATTTGTGCCTCCATGGGGTGTGGTTAGAAGGAAACTCTTGGATTCAGGAAAAGCATAGAAGCAATTTTTGGAACCCTCATCTCTTAGCCAGTCTCTTCATGTCTCCCTTTAGTCATCAGTAACATTAGTGGTACCCCAAATTCCCAGATTTCTGACAGTTAAATAGACTGGATGTCAGATCATGGTTCTGTCACGACACTTCAGAGCTCTCCTGCTTGCTTCTGAGTGGCTCTTCTGACCCTTTGCAGGTCCTGAGAGACAATGGCCTTCAAAATCTCCAGGGACATCACCCTTTCCAAAGACCATCACCACCAGAAATTGTCTGCTGTGCTGTAGTTCAGAATGGCTGTGTTTTCAGTTTGCCTTTTTAAAGAGCATTTAGCTCACAAGAAAGGAAATGGGATGGATGTAAGCTGCAGTCTACAGGAAGCAGCTCCTTCCTGACCCCTATAGCGGTCAGGCAAATGTCCTACTACATCTTCTTAGGATGTCCAACTACCAGGTTCCCTCAATATTAACTGTTTTGTATCTCTCTGCTTTTTAGGTTGCAGTTGATGCTGTGATATGTGGACAAGAAGCCTGTGCAGATGAACCTCATTTCAGAAGTTGTCTTGGGATTCCACATGCT
The DNA here is from genome assembly GCA_032273925.1 of Rhynchotus rufescens. Classification (NCBI taxonomy): domain Eukaryota; kingdom Metazoa; phylum Chordata; class Aves; order Tinamiformes; family Tinamidae; genus Rhynchotus; species Rhynchotus rufescens. Next base: position 21,956 of record JAVCKT010015359.1, read on the forward strand.
ACTGTCGCAGGCAGAGAAGCACAAGCAATACAGATAGCATGAGGGTAGCATGAGAAGTCTTGTAGATGGAGAGCTGATGAGCTGCCAAGGTTAAAACCAGGTGGCTGAGGTCTCACAGGTACAGTGATGCTGAAAGAACTAGACACAAACTCTGGAGAACAAAACCTGGAAGCAAAGTTCCCCTAGAAGAGGTGGCAGTCTGATTATGGGGACAATCACTAATTTTTATTGGGTACAGCAGAGAAAATGGAAGCTGTAAAACGCCAATGTGGGTAAACGCTATTTGCATCTAGAATCTGGGACATGAACTGCTGTCCCTTGTTAAGTACAAAGCAATGACTAAGACTGTAGCCTTATGTGCATTTAAAGAAGAGGTAGCCAAACTAAAGAATCAAAATGAGAACAAGTGGGATTTTTTTCCTAACGTGCTCTGCACAGGCAGCTGCTCACCTGCAGCACCAAGCTCCCGCTTACTGCTTCCCTTAGCTACCATAAAAGTATATAGCAATTCCAACCATCACCCTTTTTGGTGTGCATAATCGTCTCCTCTCGGACAGCTCAGCCTTCCTCTCTCCCAGTGCAGCCTTCCCAGCCTCGACCATCAGGGAAACCACGGAGCTCCTCAGGTTAGTGATTCGGCTGGACATACCTAACATTTTTCCAACAAGATCAGCCTTCTGGGGATCAGGGCTACCACCAGCAGACATGGCTCAGCTTTGCTTTTTCAGTTATAAAATGCCTGTTATTTTCCAGACCAAATGAAAAGCCGTAGCCGGCAGCCCGGCACAGGGCAACCTGCTGTCACCCCATAATGAAACGGTCACAGTGTGACAGCTGCCAGTGTCCCAGTGCAGATAGCAGGACCCAGGAGAAACATTCCCCAGAGAGATGGCTCTTTTGAGAGACCATCCTGCCCAGCCCTGCTCTTCGGAGCAAGCTGCATGAAAACAAACTTCTGTATCCACCCTCCTGCCCTCGAGGTCAGCCGCGGAGAAAGCAGCGAGCGTAGCCTGTTGCTTGCTTGTAGCCCAGCGACTGCTCTTCAGTTCCCGCAGCCCCACATATCTGAATAGCACAGTGGTAATAATAATAATAATAATGATATCATATGCATAGCTCAGCCCTTGAGGGCGATTGTATTGCCAAGGCCCTGGAGAGCCATTCTGGGAAGAGAGAGTTCAGCCTGAAGCTTGCAAAGGGGCTAGTAATATTAATAATAAATAACATGCAATCGGATAACGCAATCCAGGTTCCAGTCTCCCTTTCATCTGCAATGAAGGCATCACTTTGCTAGCAACTAAGCTGATAGGGTTTCTGGAAAAATGGTACAAGGCTGGAAACTACACTAATTCAATTCTTGGGATTTAAAAGTGTTTATCGCTGGGTTTCCATAGTACTTTTGCCAACAGATACGGAGAATCAAGACAATAGGCAGTGAGGTGTCTGAGTATTGGTGCCCAAGCTCTGGGAAAGAAAAGGATATTTATTTTATCACTGTCCCACTGAGAGCACCAAGAAGCGGGCAGGACCCTCTTGTGTTGGGAACTGGACAGATTTCAGAAAAAGAAACTCATCATGATGAAGAAACATGATAGGGACTCTAATAAGGATATTTAGCTTCAAAAAGGTTCTGAGTGCAAATCCTGTGTTTTCTGAAAGTTAAGCGTGGCGACAGAGAGGATGGGAATGCTGGTCTCTTCCTCTGCATTAGCTGATTTGATTTTTTTCATGTGCATTACACAGTTTTCACTTTATCATGCTAGGCTGCCCTGTAACCCCTTGGTGGCCGCATGAATCTGTCTGTGAAAGGAGGCTGGTTCCTGGAGATCGAGGAGCTTTTTTATAGCTGCCGCTGGGATGTAGTGACCCCAGGTTTATTCTCCTCTCTGTGCTATAGCTCTCGTGTGAAAGCTGTAATGACAGGAACAACAGAAATCTTCAAGTCGCAGTTCAATCTTGCACAGAGAAACCTGAAGGATTTGAGGCAAATCTAGCTCTTCTTTTAGAATTTGAACATGATTGTATAGGCAAAGTAGCTGGGTTGTACAAGTTCATGGCTTCTTATTCCATCCACTTGGTTATCCAAATGCCACCTTTCTGTATAAAGCAGCATGGCTTGGACAGCGGGGCGTAAGAGCGTGTTTTCCTGCATTGTCAGGATTTGGCAAGGAGCAGAACCACGTCTTCCTGGTGCCGTGAAGCACTCGGTTGCCAGTGAAGTTCTGAGTCACGCTGGTGGAGCAGGCGCTTGGCAAGTTTGTTTTCTCGGGGCACGGAGCTGTGAAGGCTTTGCCCAGGAAGCGACACTAGCTGTGAAGCAATCACAGGTTGTTTGAATTGCAAAGAGCGGATCGCAGCTCATCCAGTTTCACCCTGGACTTTCCGCTATGGTGTTGGCCAGGAAACATGAAGAAAACACTTTCTGTTGATTTCTTTGAGGAAATTGGTTCTAGCAGCTCCACCAACATAAAGGACGTGACTGGTGCCCATACCTGGTGTGAGATCCATGCAGGTGAAACCTTGCAACCAGGGCCTATAGCACTGTAACGCTATGTATGCTCTGTAAGCTCCGAATGCTTTTGGCTCCAACTGCATGTTTTCACTTAAAAATACTGCTGGAAGAGGGACTTGACTTCTCATCATACAAGATGGTTGGTAAGCATAATCAAACAAAGAGAAAAATTAAGATTTCTCTTCAAAATGGTATCCTCATTCCCCTGCTCAGCCAAAATTCTTCCTTTTTGATTTCACTATTTTTTTTTTTTTTTGGTCAGGCTTGTGGTCATTTTCTTTTACTAGTGAAAGTTCTCAGATATCACCCACAACTTATAAAGAATTCACACATGTGCATTGTTATGTGATGAGTTCTTGCAGGCGCTTTGCTCATCATTTTTAAATTCCTCAGGAATATCCATTTATCATCAGGCGGTGGCCCTGCAGGACTGGGAAAATCCAAGTTTGCTGATCTGCAGCTTACAGTCTTGCTGTAATCTTTTCCAAGCATTTTTCAGACTTACTGAAGTCACCAGGATGTAGGTTTTTTTCTGAAATTTCATTCCTCACTGCTTTTCCCAGAAGAAAATGCCTACAGCAAGACCTAACTTTGCGCCATCCCCCTCCGTGATTGATCTCTTCGGAGCTCATTTGCACTCCGCTAATGGTCAGCAGAGCTGAGCACTTGTTTCATTGACTTGCACACCAAGTTAGCTCCAAAACTCGTGTTCCCATCACGGGGTGCAAGGAAGTCCTCAGCGAGGGCTGAGCCTGCGCGGCGGCCCGGAGGCCTCGCACAAAGGAGATCACAGAGGGCTGCAGGAAACGGAGCAGCAGCCCCGGCCCCTGGGGACGGCAGCGACGCGAGGAACAGCACGTAGGAGCCTGGAGGGCTTCTGCCCGAGCACAGCGAGGGGCTGCGGCCACCCCGGGGTGCCGGTGCCGCCTGCCGCTGCGTCGCCCTTCAGCGTGTGGGAGCTGTTTGAACGATTCCCGCTGCACCGAGGGCACGTTAGTTCCTAGGCTGGAACATCGAGGCAGTTGGGGCTGGTGCAGCTTCCCATGAGAGTGTGGAGAGGCAAATCCCCGGAGTGAAAGAGAGGCCAGGAAAATAATAATAATGATGATTCATTTGCTGCAGTGTCGAACGTCTCGGCATCAAACGGTGCTCCAGCGACTGCCACCGCGGTCTTGTTCCAGCCCGGCTCTTGAATGGCCTCCGCAAGCTGGAACTCGGGCTGTTTTTACTGTGCTCCTTGTGCGGCTTCCTCGCTCCTCGCCGTGTCCCGCGTACGAACGTGCCCGCTGCTGGAGAGAGCTCCTGTGGCTCCCCAGAGCTCCGTGTTCATAGTGCCTGCTGAGACGATGGCTTTACAAGGCCAACACTTACAGCTGGTAGCAGCAGGTTGCACAGTGACCTGTGTTGGAAGCAGAGCTCAGAGAAGCCTATCGGAAGACTAGACTAATTGCGAGCAGGTTTCAACTACATCTGGTAAAACGGAGCTGAGCACACTTGTCTTTGGCTACCCTTGCAGCCAAGTCATGTTCAGAATGAGTTCAGCTGCACCATTTAATGCCAAAATAAACCACTGGATCTTGGCAAAGCTCTGGAGAGCCGTGAATCTCAGCACAGTGCAAACTCCATCGTGTTTGCAGGGCCTTAGCACCTGTCCCACATGGACAGACCTTGTCCAGAACAACCTGCTCATCTTAGTCTGAAATAGACTGTTTCTCTGTCCATGTCTGACTTGATAAACCCAAATTTCCATTGGCTCAGCGTGGCAAAAAGTATTGGCATGATCACAAAAGCAGGTCCTTTCCTAATAAATTGTAACCTCTCCACTGAAGTAATAATAAATAATAATAATAATAATTCTCATTTCAGAGAAGGAGGCTGCTAGGAGGCAGCCAAGGGCTTCTGTTGGCACACGTGTAAGAACTAGGAGAACAACATGTGTAAAAACCCTGATGTAAATCCATTGCCCCGGGGTAGAAAGTGCTTTTCCATGGCAGTTTACCATCATTAACTTGTTAATAACAGGCTCTACACAGGAGGAACTACGCTCATCCCAAAGTAGTAAATAAACGAAAGCAGCGCAGCAAGCTCAGGATGAGGAGGAGGATGGTCTGGGGCTGCAGGTAGCAGGCGCTGCGAGGTCTCCAAACTGCTGCTGCCTTTCAGTCGGGTCCCAGGGCAGAGCACGAATCCATCCGTCCTTTGTGCCCGCCGAGGGCTCGGGGCTGCGACGGTGTCAGTCACCAGGAACAGCAGAAATAGCCACGTGCTGCTCCAGTCGCTCCAAGGGACCAAGGGGATGTTGCTGTGTGTTCAGCGCCTGGTCTGCACAAGCAGAGTGATCCGTAGCAAACAAAACACCTTCTTTGGGTGTTTTTTTGCTTCCTACCATAGGCACTGCTCCCTTGTAGCATCCTGCCCATGCCGAAGGGTTCCGCTCCCGAGACGTTCAACCTTGGGGAAAAAGAACAGCTTCAGTCAATACGGATGGGGAGTTCCTCCAAGGATCAGTTTGATCCAAAGCCTACATGAGTCAGTGGGAGTGTTCCCATACTCACCAAGTCCATAGCCCTCACATCAGTGCTATTTTTTTCCATGTGCTTTAGCTCTGCTTTAATTTAGGATCCCTTGGAAGCTTCCTCTTCCACATAATTTTGTTGCAAAATTAGAAGAGGGAAAAAAAAAAAGCAATGGTAGATTTTATAGTATTTTTTTTTTCTTGTGTGGTGGTTTGTTTTTTTTTTTTCCTTTCTGTCCTTATCTGACTGCACTGTGGTGGTGAATGCTGTATAAAGCATGTGCATGAAAGGTGTGACAAGAAGGTAAATACTTATTGAACTGGG
>JAVCKT010015365.1:0-11645 GCA_032273925.1 Rhynchotus rufescens
AACCGCTCTCCCGCGGCCGTTGGAATCGCTCTCCGCGGGCCGCCCCCGGGGCGCGGCCGTCCCGGCAGACTCCCCGGCGTGGGCGGCCCGGTGCCGCAGGGCTGCCCCGCGCAGGGAGCGCGGCCGCGTGGCCCGCAGCGCGCGGCGCCGCCCGGGAAGGGCTCTGCTGCCGCCTGGCGCCCGCTGCCGCCGCGCCGGCCCTCCAGCCTCTGCCAGGGCGAGCGACCGGCCGTCCTCGGCCCCCGCGACGGAGGGACCCGTCCTTGGGCCCCGGGGACCGAGGGGCCCGTCCTTGGCCCACAAGCTCGTGCCTGTACCACAGACCAGTGTCTTCCTTCATGTCCAGGCTACCGCACAAGTGCGGCAGGAGCAAGATCAGCACTCCGCAGTCCAGCCGAAGAGCAAACGAACCACAGCCTTTCTGCTACGCACGTGCAGAGAGCTTTACCTTTTTAGCCGTTTCGAACTCCAGCCCTTCCAAAGCTTCCATGGCCAGCTCTCGCCAGTCGGCGTCCGTTACTCCCAGACACGCGATTTGATAGGCTTCCCGAAACATTTTCCGCTCCAGATATTGGTACATCGGGGCAGACTGAGGATTTAATAAAAATGTTCATCAGGAAGCATAATACTGATATATGTTAGTGAAGTTATTTAGCTACACCGAAGAGAAAAATAAATACATAAAAAAGAGTTCTAATCCCAATCATTATCAGCGAACATACACTTCAGTATTACAAACAGAATAATATTCTGGAGAAACTAGTTGTATATTTTTATACAAGCTGTATCTTGGACTCTTTTCACCTCTCCTATTGCCATCTTTTCGGCATTATGGAAAGAACTTCAAGCAGCCTGTACATGCACTAGACATTCAGACTAAAACATACTGCTTAAATGTTGCCTAAACATGTCTCGAGAAAGCAACAATAAGATAGTAACTGATCTTACTGTCATAGGAAAAATGAAATGACAACCCAAGGAAGCTACACAGAAAAGAAAAGTATGGGAAGAGATAATAATGGAACTATATCACAGCTTTGATTTTAAAGGAGGAGAAACAGAATCAACCATCAGCAGGAGCAAAAAAAAGAAACCAGATTAATAAAAAAAAAAAACATGAAGGATAATTTCAGGAGCGATGAGAGAAGCCTGAACTGCAATCATTCGGTTAATGGAATACTGGTAACTTTCAGAAAAGCCTCTTCATTTCTTAAACATTGATGTTTATTAAATGTAAAGCACGGCTTAATGAGATTAAAGGATTACCTGGGGAACTTCAACAGCTGACATTGAAAACACATGAAGACAGAAGATTTTGGAGCCGTTGTATCCCACAACAAAGCCTTGAAGTTTTTGCTGATGGACAGGGAAGTTACTAGCTTTGATATTGAGGTAACCCCCTCCAGAAAAGCAGAGCATATCCTCGCACTGTGCGTTCCACGCCACGCTATTAGCATTGGGTTCCTAACGAGCAAAATAGCGGGTGATTACAACAGATGCAATCACACCTCCTTTCCCAAGAAGCGTGTCTTTCAGCTAGAACATCTGACATGTTGCAGAGCCTGGGTATATACATGTGCAGACACACACGAGCTCACTTTCATTTGCAATATTCTAAAGACTAGTATACTCCTAAGCAGATCTACAGGACATATTTTGCATTTCAATAAGCAGTTATAGTTGTCTTTCCTTTGTTGAGAGTACAGATCACGAACAGAATACACAGACTGCAGGATATACAATATTCCACAATAAAACACTGCTGGCTAGCTGTCACATTTAATTAATACTTCTTCTGCCTGTCACAGAATGAAAGTTATAGATCGTATCTTTGTAGCACTTTATCCTTTCTATCCCATGTTCTCTGAAAACATTTCACCAACATGAAGGGATGAATCCTTAGAGTGACTGTTAAATTGCCAGTAAGGCAATTCATTTTATAGTCTGGGAATAAACGAGGGACAAAAGTTTAAGCTTTAATTCTGTTCTTACTGATGAAAAAGCTAAACCACTCATTAACTTTAATACTTCAAAGGGAAGTGGGACAGTTCCAAATTAACCTGAAAAGGTCACATTTTTAAGTACTTCTTAGCAGCTGTTGGTCTTGCACACCTCCTGCATAATTCATCATCTACTTTCTCCAGAAGGGTAGTTTTGATGGAGAAATAGATCACAACTAAATCCTACACTGTCCCATTAATGGCAACTGTATGAATTTCTGTATACCACTATTTCTTGCAATATTCTATGCTTTTAAAAATAATAAGACTTGGAATTTTACCTGAAACAACAACTCTTTGGTATGAATATCATATACTAAGCAGGTATCATTTTCATCAACCACTGCCAGCTTATTTCGAGATGCACTCATATCCAGACAGCGCACAGCTGTGGCTTGCTTCAATAGGACGATTGCAAAGACATTATCGACAAATATCTTCAAGATCTGGAGATATGTGAAATCAAAGTCAGTCCACGAAAGTTCCCTAAAACCAGAAATTGCACAGCAGGTGCCAACTCTAGTGCTACAGAAAATATATGACTGCAACTGTACTAGGAAATAAAATTAGAGGGAATGCTTTCAGTTTGAGATATTTTGACAGAGTTTGCTTCTACATATTCCAGTTTCAAGCCCATACAAATAAAACATATGTCATACATACTGTCTTTTGTAGCGTTCCCCTTGCTGAACAATTATATAAATACAATATGTTGGGAATGCATACAATATATACAGAAGGGAAGGGATCTCTAATTCTTTCCTCATCCTGTTTTCTATATCATTTCACCTCTAGGTTTCAGTTTGCAATTCTCAGCTAATTGGCTTGTGGAAGAGACGAATGTCACCTCTAAAGCATGCAGGGCTTCCCAAGGGGTCACCAAGCACACCCCCCACACCCCTCTGGGGAGCCAAGCGTTCTCTCAGTTCACCAACATCTCCACTTCTGTCAGCTGCTCCTAATAATACACAGAGTTAGGACCAAGTCAAACATGCCTGTCTGAATCTTGTAACCATTGAACACGAAGCACGGAAGCAACTATTTTTAAGAACAAGATGAGACTCAGCCAAATAATATTCTTGGTTGTATATGAACATGCTGCTTCTAAGTTCTCCTCCAAAAAGCATAAACCAGATTCTATTTGCATTCAAAAATATATACCAGATATAATGCATTACCTGACCATTCTTTAGACCAACTAAGAGACCTTCTCTTCCTGGAGGTCCTCCAATTACTTTAATGTAACGAATAAGCGATTCCATCAGCCATTCTCGTTCTTTAATGCCACTAAATGAGAGGCACTGTAATCTTTTCTCCTGAGGACATAATTTACAACATATTGCATGGTGATATAAAGAAAACTGTTTCTCCTCTGATATGCTGTATTTATATCTATGCTAATGTGTCTGCTACTTTTGCACATAAGAATGAGAAAGTCAAAAGTCTTAGCTATTCAGTACTAAAAATGTGAACACTTTTTTCTAGCAGTCCTCCCTCACTCCTCTTCCCTGCCTCAAACAATAAATAAATAAATAAACAAATAAATTCCCTAGATTGCTGGACTGGGTAGAAATGTATGAAATTCTCTACCGAGTGTTTCACTGAGATAGAGTCACTTGTGCAATGCCACAGCTACTGCTTAACAGCACATGGGACCCTCAGATTACAACACACTACATGTCACATTGCCTAGTAGCAATATTTTTTTTTCATGGTACTAATCTTATTTTACCAGCTACCTGGATAACTGTCTTCCAGTTAACTGTCTTTAAAAAAGTACATACCTGGCATAAAATAATGTGAGCTGAACACACAACCAGCAAATTGCATTCAAATTTCTTTACTATTTTTTCTTTCACTCGATAATACATGTCTGAAGAATCATCTGAGTATAATTCATAAATTAAGATTTTCTCTGGCATCTGGATTGCTAATCTGTTTTTGTAGATCGCAATTTTCTTTACAAGTTCTCTGCCTTTTATCCTAACTAGAGAGAAAGAAAACAAAAAATAACATAGTGATGGCTGAAATTAAAACAAAAGATTAAAAAAAAAGACCTATACTAAAATCAAACCCTCCTAAACGCACCTCTAAATTTAAAAGCAGATTCCTGCTAGGATGTTTGTTGTTTTGAATCACTGTAATCTCCTATCCATAGAACTGATCACAATTTATCATCCATTATTTGTCAACAGTATGTTCTGGAGTGATACCTTGATTCCTTGACATAGAAATTAATAATATGTAGACACAATATTAGCACAAATCCTTGAGGCTGTTAAGTAAGAGAGAAACATCCTAAATATGATGTACAGTATTTTTACCTTACACTCTCAGAGATTAAATCCTTATCTTAAAAGCTGCTGCCCCTCCCAGTGTCCTTGCAAATCCCTGCACCTTTCACTAAGCTTGTCAGTGCTGATCCTCCAGAATCCAAGTCTGCATTTTCATCCTGCCAAGAGTATTCTGCAATTTTACTGTCAATGTGACAGCCATCTCTCTGGTAAATGCAACATATATTCCAAATATGGGTATTAATTGGGGGAAAAATATACCAGCCTAATGAGATTGAAGCTTTGATTTGATCGGAAGTGCAAAATTACCTTTTTGTTCAGTGATGAGATGCTGGACAATAACATCCGTCATGTTGTCTCTATAAGCATATCTATCTTTATAAAGGCCATGAACTGTGCTGAAAATCAGCTGGTAAAAGGATATTGTCCCATCCTGGCATCCAACTGCCTGAACAAAAGGAGAAAATACTTCTAGTTCATTGATAGAGATAGGTGAGAATTGGCAAAATTGGTAGTATTTATATGAGCATTATGTTCCTTATCCTTGCATAATGTATAGGCTGGTACCACGACAGACTGCTTGCGCTACAGCTGCTGTTGAACTCAGCAGTGCAAAATGAGGACTGATCACATTATAGACCATGTATATCTCCCCTTAAAGAAAAAACAATGTACCATGGCTCAGGCAACACAGGATGCATCACAGCTGCATCATACACACTTTCCCACTTTCCAAAAGGTGCAATGCTAGAAACCCAAACAGATATGAATGTTTTCTTTCTTTGATGGAATTATACATGGCCAATCTATTACAAATTATTTAAATGCATTAAGTGCCTTGCCACCTGCAAGGAGGAGTTACACGTATGTATTGCCTTCTGGCAGCCTAACTCTTACTTCCCCAGGATACGTTTGATTTCAGGGTAAGCTTTAGGAGCACACAGAATAACACTTAAGATTTTGTTGCCACAGTAAGGACGCCTGAACAAGGCAACAGAGATTGAAATTCATGGATGTACCTTACATGACAAATTCTCTATGAAAAGGTCAATAAAATGGACCTACTTACCACATAGTTGGAGTCTGGTTTAACTTTGCATGTCCACACCCAACTGCTTTGCTCTCCTATGGTACCAAGGCGCACCCCATCCTTCGTGAAGAGGGAAACTTGTTTATCTGAACCTCCCAGTAAAATATATTCTCCTTTAGTAAAATAGCTGACACAGCAAGGATCAAAATTGAGTATTCTGTCCTTTCCAATCTACAAAGTAAAATAAAAGATCAAAACCAACAAAAGGATCCTCTCCCATTAACTGATTGAAAGAAATATACAGAAGTTCTGTATGGGCTGGTAAACTACACTGAAAAAGTCTATAAAGTTGCAAATTTAACACAAGAACTAGGGTTGCTAGGAAAGAAATGAGTTGCAGGAGAAGACAATCATAAAACAGACTCAAAAATCATCTTGAAGTCAGGAAACATTTCATGTAGCTAATAAAGCATTAATACACAAATGCTTTTTAAGCAAAAGATAGAACAGAATCAGAAACACCCTGCCATTCCAAAACGTACCTGTTTGCCACTAAGTTGATAAAAGGAAAGTTTTTGACCCCAGTCTGCCACGGCTAAGATATCGTTGTGTTCATCTCTACGAAAAAAAAATAAAAATAAATAAAAAAGTTATACAGTATTTTTACAGTTAGTAATTCATAGTCTCTTAGAACGTAGAACTAAGTAGCACAATAGCAGGATATATTTCACATAGGTTTTATTTTGTGCCCCGAAGTGGCTTTAAACTGCAAGGTACATGTACCAGCCTTTTCCAGAGCCACCCGCTGCACAGGAATGCCCGTGAAGCTCGGCACGCCGCTCCACAGTGTGCACGGGTGCTATGCACCCCCTAACAGGGGGGACACGAAAGCTAACGGTCCCCTAAACAAACGAAGCATGCGGGCCTGACTCCTGGTCTGGGTTACAGTGCTACAAAGCACTGAGCAAGAGGGAACTACAGTTCTGAGTCAGTAAGAGGAGGAAATTTGCTCCTGGGAGAGCAGCAGTGGCCTGAGGAAAGGCCCCAGGTCTCGCATTGTCAGCGCCGGGGGCCGGACACAGCCCGCTCGGCTCGGGCACGGCCCGGAGCCGCCTGTCCGGCACCTCTCACCCACCGAGAGCAGGGCAGTAACTGAACCTCCTGCTGTAAAGAACGCTTCAAGCTCAACAAAAACAAAACAGATCAAAAAACAAACACCCCACACCATTAATAAAAAGTGAATCGTTTAAGCGGCCACCTTCTCTTTGTTCAATGAGTGATGCATGCACCTATGGAGGGGAAAAAATTAATGTGCAATCATATACTTAAGAATTATTCCATAATGAGCACAAATGACCATAATAGATTAAGACTGTTAATTAAGACTGTTGTACAGACTGTTGTACAGGCAACTGCTAATTCAGAATTTCCTAACTTCTGAACATCTGATTTTGTAAACTGGATAATACTCCTTCACTTTGGTTCTTTTTATAAATTACCACTTTGCATAAATTATATAGGTTCCTTTGAACTTTCACTCACAAGTTGGAATCCCTAGGGCTCTCTTCTTCCTCATGCTCCTCTTCCTCTGTATCACTACACTGACTACTGCCAGGCCTGGAGTTCAGTACTGGTAACTCCTCTAAATAGCTGTGAACTGACTCCTCTTCATCCTCATTTGCTCTATTCCAAAAATTCTCCCACCTACTGCAACATTAATTGTTTATTCACATATTAGTTTGGGACAAAATTATTTCCGAATTGAAGTATAAACTCCCCTCCCCTGCCCCCTCCAACCTCCCCAACTTCCAGTCCAAAAGAAACCCACCAAAAAGAAACAAAAGACATAAATGGAGTGTTTATTGAAACCCAATTAAAATTTATTCCCAGTTTTTACATTAATTAAAGACTATCAGCAAAGTTAGCTCCCAATATATAGACACCAGACAAATAAAACATAGTTGCCAATAATTTGTTTCAGCGGGGATAAAAGTCAAGCCTTTCTACAATCAATAAACCAAGGATTATCTATTCAGCATGAAAGGATGAAAGGGAAGAATGAAATTATTTACCTGGATGGATTCCAACAAATTGACCATATTGGAGAAGCAGCACCCCCTGTACGCTCTATTTTCACTTTCTCTTCACCATTTTTATTTCTTATGCTGACAATGCCGTTGAACATCCCCAAAGCAAGGTATTGGCCATCATTTGTCCAGCTGATAAAACACACATGTATTGAAGAGCAAACTTCTAAAAACAAGCAGCAGGACTGTAGGATGGTACAGCCTACCCAAACAGGGATAATAGACTGAAATAGAGTTTTAAGAGGGAGTTCTGGGAGATAGCCAGTAATTCTAGTTTGTTTATGAATCCAAATCCACATTTATGGCAACAGCATGCACTATAGCAAGAACACTTTATTATATGCACACAAACAAAAAAAACAGGAATAACGCTAAGCTATCATCTGCTTGCAATACTTGTATCGTGTGCTCACACATTTTTTGATGACAGTGCTGGCAGTAGACCAAACTGCTTTAAAAAATACATTTAAAACAGTGATCGGCAAAACACATCAGGCTGGGACAGAGGACCCCCTTTCTGTTCTTATCTCTACTGTCGTTAGCATGGAGACTTCACACAAATCATTGTACCCTTGCCTTAGGTTCCCCATAATATCTGCTTCTCCTGCAAAAACCACCAAGATGAAAGGCAAAAGGCACAATACAAGAAAGAACATATTGTTTTTGATAAATAATAGATTGCTACTACAGCATAATTGCTATTCAAACACTATAAAGATGAGAATGGCAAGGCAGCAGTAAGTACGTAATGCTACTGAAGAGCAAGTTATGAGAGCCCCACTTCATCCTCCTGCTTACTGTCTCTGTATGTGTTTACTTTATTTGAACTTGTTTCTCTAAGCATGCATATTAAGGTTTGCAATGAAACTAACCTAACACAGGCAATCATTAAAACTTACCTACAGCAGGTAATCTTACTGCTAGTTTTATGTTTGGAGACTGACTTCTGTTCAGGAGACCACAAACCTTCATCAAAACAAACAAAAACACAGTAAACTACAAGCAAGCACAGATTAGTGTTGAGATTAGAAACATACATTGACAGAAAACTCATTTTGGATTTCAGAGGGATCAATATCTCAATCACTTCCAGAAGGATTATTTAAATAGACAGTATTCATCAATAAATGGAAATAAAATCCATCTAAATATAATAGAACAAGCATCTCTGGAAAAGTCACAGTATCTATGGTACGTTACTACATAGCCCTTTGCAACTGTGTTTGAGTGAGTTAAAAACACACCCAATGCTCCTTTGTCAGGTAACAGTATCTTCAAACCTCATCTCTTTGCAATAAGAACTGTATTCATCCATGGTTAGCTTCACTCTTCTGTTTAATAGAATTTACTGGTTTAATGGAAAAGTAAGAAGAAGACATACCAAAATCACTGGAAGAGCAGGACGCCAACTGATGAGTAAGAGGATTGTATGAAACGCACTGTATAGAGTCATTATGCCTAAAATAAAGTTACAATCACATTTCAATAAATCATTCTTAAATATCTCATTTTCTAACTTTCAGCAAGATAGCCAAAAGGCTTGCCAGATGCCAGAAATAATTAGATGAGCTTATATTACATCAAATTAATCTGCAATTACTGTAAACTAGATCAATAACAAAATTTTAAAAACAACCATCGTTAAATGGAGAATTTGGTATGTTTCATCAAGATGAGCTAAAAATGTAGGTAGACGGTGGTTTGTGAAATGTGATTAAAGGTCATGGCCAAATTCCAAAGTACAATTGTATATAACAACCTCAACAATAATTATACGCACACAGGCAGAAGCAGACTTGAAGACATAGCTTGAGAGATGACAAATAAAATAAAGCCAAAAGGAAAGTCCCAATCCTTATCTTTAGTTTGGTCTTTGAACTAGAATTATATTAATTTCGTTTACTACACAAGATCAGAATCATTCTGTTTCATCCCCTCTCAACCTATACAGATATCTTCCAGCTCTCTGCCAGCCCTCTAAATTCATTAGACCTTTATCTAGGCTTTGCACCCTCTTTCAAGCCTTTAATTACTTTTCCTACTTTGGAGAGACTTTGTTCCTCTCCTCCTTCCCCTCGCTGTTCCTGCTAGCCTTTCCTCTGACCCCAGTTAACCTTCTTCCTTTTCTAACATCACTTATTCTTTGACTCCAGAAATTCATAACCAAAGTCTGCATTTGAGAGGCACAGAGTTAAAGGGATCACTAGAGGGATCACTTACGTGTATTTCAGAATTCCTTCTAACTTTGAAGTCCAAATTATCACACTTTTATCTGCTGAGCCAGATGCAAACCGCTTGCCTAGGAATTAAATATAATTTAAGTCTCACAAATTTCAGAATCACTTTCAAGTACTCAACCAGAGAGAGAGCAAGAAGTTCTTGAACTTCACAAGGCTCAAGCGATAAAGGGCCTAACACTGCAAGTGTCTTTGCAGGGCTGCGCTTCCCCATTTACAGAGAACTCCTTATTTTCTTCTCCCTCGAGCAGTCCGGGCTGAGCCCTGCAGCACAAACCTCTCTGCAGCCCCGGAGCGCTGCGGCTGCTGCATTAACCCAACGCGTAGCCTTAAATCACGGGCACAGAAACGCAGCACTGCCCTCTGCATGCACTGCCGCACTGCACTTCAAACCCAACACTGACACACCGCAGACGTTCAAAATGCGATCACTAAAAACATCTGGATTACAACATTTATCAGTTTTCAATAGCAAAGGGAAAACACTGTGTGCTTTACAGACCAGGATAACAAAGACTCTCAAAATGATATTTACCATCTTTAGCATAAGCCACACAGTAAACAGTGTCCTTATGTCCTTTCAAAGGCTGAATTAGGGTTCCATCAGAAGTATCATATACCTATATAAACAAGAACGAATATAAAACTTCAATCCTCCAACGAGTTTATAGAAGCAAGGGCTAAAATTGTAAAACAAACAAAAACATGCACAAACACGATTATGCACTTGTTTTTGCGCTTGCTTTCCTGCATACAAGCCACATTATTATTTGTGTAGGACGAGACAATGGAGGGCATTTTAAAATGCATGAGCACCCTTCCTTGCAGTGTCGCTCCTCACCCCGCGCCCGGGCGGCAGGGACACGGATCACGAGCAAACTGCTCGCGCAGAGGACGGGTCCAAGCAGCAGGTTCGCCCCGCCTGCTTTGCAGCAACCCGGTGTTTCCTACCTGGGGTCATTTGCAAGCCCAGCAGGTTACGGGCAGGGGCCGTCACTGAACAGGCCACGCTGCGAGCGGAGGGGCGGCCGCTGGTGGGAGCTGCGGGACAGCCCCATGGGGCAGCGCGGCCTCTATCGCCCCCATGGGGCAGTGTGGCCTCCATCGCCCCATGGGGCAGTGTGGCCTCCATCGTCCCCACGGGGCAGCGCGGCCTCCATCACCCCATGGGGCAGCGTGGCCTCTATCATCCCCTGCGGGGCAGCGCGGCCTCCATCGCCCCCCGAGGGGCAGCGCGGCCTCTATCGCCCCTCGTGGGGCAGCGCGGCCTCCATCACCCCCCACGGGGCAGCGCGGCCTCCATCGCCCCCACGGGGCAGCGCGGCCTCCATCACCCCTCGTGGGGCAGCGCAGCCTCCATCACCCCCCACAGGGCAGCGCGGTCTCCATCGTCCCCCGCGGGGCAGCGTGGCCTCTATCACCCCCTGCGGGGCAGCGCGGCCTCCATCGCCCCCGCGGGGCCCCTGCTCGGGGCCTCTCCCCTCCTTTCACGGGATTTCCACAGAACTTGCAGCAAGGCGGGATTTGTCTGTGTCACTGTGGGAACCTGGTCTGAGGGCGAGCGGGTTCAGACCCGCTGGGCGCGGTAGGAGGTGCGCCATAAGGCAAAGAGCATTAAGGCCTTTACGCCTGGAGATAAAGCAGAGACAAAACTGGTAAGCAGCGTCAGAGAGCGTCGAAAGCCTGCACAGTCACAGCACACGAGAGCACGAGGCACGTGAGAGCACGAGGCGACGAGAGGGTTTTGTGGGTTCGCACAGCGGCACCAGCGCCGAGGGATCCGCCCGCACTGCGCGAGCGCGGCGGACCGGGTGTCCTACCAGCAGCTTATTGCCGGCCGCTATGATCAACTGCGTGCCGTCCGGCTTGAACGCAAGGTCGTAGATACTGCGGAAACAAAACAGACCAAAGCGGGCCGAGTTACGGGCCGGGGCCCGGAGGCCTGGGCCCGGAGGCCAGAGGCCGCAGGCCGGCCCGCCCGCCCGCGCCGCGCGGCC
>JAVCKT010015374.1:0-14425 GCA_032273925.1 Rhynchotus rufescens
AGCTCATCAACGTGTGTATGTGTTTGTTGTCACTAAACATGTCCCAAGAGCATTAGGGTCCCTTCTGGAAAACTTAATAACACTGTCTAAGATCATAGTTGCCATCAAGGGTCCGTCAGCCTTGGACCTCACAGAAAGACACTGTTTATCACTACATATAAGAATATAAATTAAATTAATCTGCCTGTGAAGTCTTTTAAAATTAATATATCTGCAAACTGGGACTGTAGTAACAACAAAGCTTGATAACTGATATACCACTACAGGGAGCAGCATAAACCAATCAGTTCTGCAGAGTCAAATTTTGTTGTTACATTAGTACAATTTCACAGTTGTTGTCGTTCATGTCTGACTTTTATTGACTTTTATTTAGAAGTGAAGAAACACTGGTGAAACATTCCAAAATAGCTTTTAAAATTTTCCTCTGGAGCTTTTTATTACATACCATTGCATGGCTGGAAAAAAAAAAAAATGTTTCTTTGCACAATTAATGATTTTGTACTTTTTTTTCCTCTCTATTTTCTTTCCATTCTTTAGGAAAAGAGCAGAGGAATATGTTAGGCATGTTAATTTGGGTATTAATTTTATATCCGTTTTCTTTAAATCAATCATAAACATCTATATCTTCAGACAAACTATAAAATAGATTTCTTTGGGAGTTCCTTTTCCTCCAGTACATCAACTCCATAACTGCAGCAGGTATCTTGGCAATACTCCATCAGGGCAAAGATTATGTTTCAGAGACAGTTGTATAGGCAATATCAAATGTCAAGCAGGATTTATACTTGAGTTTCAAACTATTTTAAAATAAAACAAAATTGAATAGTTTCTTGCATCTTTCTGAGCAGCTGTATAAGAATCTATTCACCTCTTCCTGCAGTCAACCTATTGTGGCCTTTTTTATTCTTGTTTGTGTCAGAGACTGTATATCTCCAGATTAGGGGACAGGCTGAAATAACGGTTGTCTGCTATGAAAGAAAAGTTGTCTACCAAAACAAACAAACAAACTTCAGACCATATTGAGTTTCCATGGAGCACGAGCGGACAGTAATTTAATGAGGCAGCTTATTGTTTGATTATGATTAGCTGCCTAATGTCTAGAAGGTTATATCTAAAGCTTGCCATTTAGAAGTACAAGATCTAGCAAATTTTTAGTTTTAATAGGTACATCTTTCAAGAAGTGTTCACAAGAGAAATTCAACTATTGTCCAAATACAAATATGGCCACAGGCAGAAAACCTGCATCAACATGTGCCCTGGATTCCTATCTGTAAAAATTGAGGTTTTCTGAAAATGTCATGATTTCTACTAAAATAATAGATGAGGCCACAGAAAGAACAAATAGTTTAGACTAATTAACTAGCATGCTTAATAGCATGTGATCTAATCATAGAAGGTTCAGAATTCAGAAAAGGATATTTACCACACTTAATTTATGTAACATTGGCACCAGAGCATAAATAGAACATAAAAATAAACAGTCTGTTTAAAACTGTGTAAACACATATAGGAAAAAAAATCTAAAAGGGCTTGTGACCAGCAGTCAGAAATATCTGACAGAATGAGGGAAGAAAGGAGAGTTTCAGGAAGACTCTATGAACTTGTAGAAAATCATAAAGACTGTGAACATTTCTTTGTAAAGAGGATGCCTACAGAAGTGCCACTGCCAAGTATTCATATAAGTATGTGGGCTTTTGATGAAGCTTTTCAAGCAGAGATATTTGAGTAGCTTAATCAAAACTATAGAAATTATGGAAAATATACTGAGTATTTCGAAGACTGATTAACGATGTAATGCTGCACCATTCAATCATTAAAGCTAAAAAAATGTCTTTGACACAAAGATGTCTGAAAAGACAACTTTGGCCATTTGTGAGTAGTCTTCACATGCAAATTACTGTTTAAAAAACAGCAATATAAAACAGAGAAAAGAAATATATATATAAAACAATGCTGAACTTAAATTCAAGATTTTCCTATTATTTCTCCTACTTGTCATCCTCTGGACTCAATCTGAAACTTTGGCAGTCTCAACTCCGCACATATGTAATCAACTCTCACCACATGGACCTAATGCGTTGGTAATAGACCATTAAATCATAATGGATTTGGGGAAGATATTTTCTCTTTTAGATGGAAATTATGTTTCACCAGGTAGTATGTCTTTATTTAAATTTGACATTTTAGCATCTGTAAATTACTTTTCAAATAGCTGAACATACTTTTGTTGATACAGTCAATGCCAATCAACATATTCTTATCACATATTGCTTTTCCTAAATAATTTGTTTCAGAGATAGGAAGACTGTCTAAGTAGGTTTCAATTGTACCTAAAGACATTTAATATTACCTAAATTATTTAAGATTTTTTTTTGACTTCAGATTTTGACTTCAAGTATAGAATAAATCAGTATACAGGAAATATTTCACTGCTTTCATATGCAAAATCGATATTGCTTTAAATTAAAAAATGTTACAGAGTATTTAGTGAGTCTGCAAGAGTATTTAAAAAGTTTTGTGAATGTTTATCCTATTTTAATAAAAAAGGATAACTATTTCTTGAAGAACTATTCCCAGATATACCTTGATAAGAAGACTTCATTTTCATTTCAAAATTTTCATTTCTCATTTTCATTTCATTTTAAAAAATTCATTTATTTGAAACAATTTACCTTCTTGAAATAACATTTTATTATGCTGGCACATAGAGAGAGCAATGACTTAAGGGCTCACACTATTGCTTAAAGAGAAATATGTGAGTATGTGCATTTTCAATGTAAAATCTCCATTAAAACAAATATTCCAGTTGTTAAAAGTGAGCCAAGGCTGATATCCTCACTGGAAGATAGTGGTT
This sequence comes from Rhynchotus rufescens, assembly GCA_032273925.1. Taxonomy (NCBI): domain Eukaryota; kingdom Metazoa; phylum Chordata; class Aves; order Tinamiformes; family Tinamidae; genus Rhynchotus; species Rhynchotus rufescens. The sequence continues at coordinate 2,855 of JAVCKT010015374.1, forward strand.
TATTAATTGACATTTCAGGGTAAGCCAACTGTCAATTTGCTCATATGAGGTAAAAAAACCACTGGATGGAGGAATCGACACTCCACAGACCAAAACCAACTACTTGTTTATATGTTTAAGCTCCCCAAATCTTCTTCATTGCTGAAGAAAGTGCTGTGAGCATTTCACTAGAGGAGACCTTGACCATGTCCCCAGACTTTTTCAGTGCAGCCTGCTGATATGGTACCTGTTACAAAAGCAAGAAAGAGTATTACAAGGGTCAAAGAGGCAGAATTCTCTACTTTATAAGTAGAGGAAGAGTTCAGATATTCAGACTTCTAGTGGTTCACAGTTATCATCATATACAGATTCTGGTTTCAGCACAAAATGTGTTCTACCTTGACTTCAACAAAGCTTTCAACACTGTCCCCCATAATATACTCATAGGAAAGCTTCGGGGTGTGGTCTGGACAAGTGCAAAGTGAGGTGGATCGAGAACTGGCTGGATGGCAGAACTCAGAGAGTGGTGATACGATATGAACGAGGCCGAGTCCAGTTGGAGGCCTGTGGTCAGTGCTGTCCCCCAGGGGTCAGTGCTGGACCTGGTGCTCTTTAACTTATTCATCAATGCATTGAGTGCACCCTAAACAAGTTTGCAGATGATACCAAGCTGGATAGAGTGGTCGACACTCTGGAGGGCTGTGCTGCCATTCAGAGGGACCAGGAAAGGCTGGAGAGGTGGACAGAGAGGAACCTCATGAGGTTCAATAAGAACAGGTGCAGGGTCCCGCACTGGGGAGGAGTAACTCCAGGCATCAATACAGAATAGGGGTTGAACTGCTGGAGAGCATCTCTGCAGAGAGGGACAACAAGAGGTTGACACCAAGTTAATCATGAGTCAGCAGTGTGCCCTCGTGGCCAAGAAAGCCAATGGGATTCTGGCTGCATCAGGAGGAGTGTTCAGGTCAAGGGAAGGGATCCTGTCCCTCTCCTCAGCTCTGGTGAGGCTGCATGCAGTTCTGGGCTCCCCAGTATAAGAGGCACGTGGAGCTCCTAGAGAGGTTCCAGTGGAGGGCAACCAAGAAGGTTAAGGGACTGGAACATCTCTCTTATGAGGAGAGACTGAGTGAGCTGGGCCTGTTTTCTCTGGAGAAGAGAAAGCTGAGAGGGGATCTGATTAACATGTATAAGTTCACGAAGGGGGAATGAAGTGAGGAAGAGGTCAAGCTCTTCTCAGTGGTGACCAGAGACAGGACAAGGGGTAATGGGTGTAAATTGAAACACAGGAGGTTCCATCTGCATGTGAGGAGGAATTTCTTTCCTGTGAGGGTGCCAGAGCCCTGGAACAGGTTGCTTTGGGAGGCTGTGGAGTCTCCTTCTCTGGAGGTCTTCAAAACTCGCCTGGATGCCACCCTGTGCCCTGTGCTCTGGGTGTCTCTGCTTTAGCAGGAAGGTTGGACTAGATGATCTCTAGGGTTCCCTTCCAACCTTGAACATTCTGTGATTCTGTGTTGCACCTCTCATCTCTTAATAGTAATGTAGATATGTATATGGGTGGCCATGGAGTTTTGATATTATTATGCTTTAAACTATTACAAATATTCTCTTGATCTAATGCCCACTATAAGACACAAAATAGACTGTCCTTAAATTCAGCCTGTGTGAAGTTAATCTTTTTTTTCAATACCTTGCTAACATCCTAACTGTATCATGCCATCTTCAGACATTGTGAATGCATTAGTTCCAATATATATTCAGGTCCACTTTCTCTACATATATTTTATTTTATATTTTCTGATGAACTGAGTAGTTTAACAGATGTGAGAAGTGAGAAAAGATAGCATTTTCTGCACAATCATGCTTGATTTATTTTTTGATATAGCAAGTGAAGATGGAGTACCCAATTGAGAAGATCAAGGTTCAGTATGAGATTGAGTTTTCAAAAGAGTAAACATCATTTCCCACTAGAGTTCAGAGACAAACATGGAAATATAACAAGTTTGACTAGATCTGGACTATTTCTCAGTCTGCTAGGAAATCCTAATTTAATCTGGATCAAGCTGCTCAGCTGAATTCAGGCTCATATTCCCTGAAGTAGGTTTAACTATACTCAAAAGCAGAACAGGACTGATATTGATTATTAATGTTAGGGATTTAACCCATGAATCCTTCTGTCATTTAGTACTAAATATTTTCAGGCCTCCTTCTCCTTAAAATGGATCTCTGTTTCAATATGCATCATTTTCGCTTTGTTGCTACCATGACTGCATTTTTATGATTATTGTGATATTTTTCTGTGCTGTCAACCTTTAAGTGTGGCTCTGAAATCTCAGTCAACGTGAATACCACATATAGTGTGGCAAAGCAGCATGAAATTGCAGGAAATATAAAATGCTCTTTTTTTTTGACATATAAATATAAGACAGGCTACATTTTAAAAGTCCTTCATTTGAAGGATCTCAAGAGCAGTTTTTTGATAGAGAACACTGGACACATTGTGTCTCAGTTTCTCCTTTTTTTTTTCATTATTCTCTGAGATACAGATCTCAAATTAGCCACTGAATGGTAGTGCAGTTTTAGATTTGCCCCTGAAAAGCTGCTTCCCAAACAATTTCACTTCTTTTTTTTTTTTTTTTTAACCCCTGTAGGTCAGCTATGCCATTTTTTAAAAAAAAATAAAAACTTAATAAAAAAAAATACAAAAAAAAAAAAAAAAAAAAAGCCGTGGATGTTGTAAGATCTGTCCTCTGTATACTGGGAACCAAAATGCTGCTAAACATTGTTTCCAAGAATGTTCTTCTAATGTTATATTCATTCAACAGCTTTAATGCTATGGTATGGTATGGTATTTTGTTATCTGGAGCTCAAGTCTGCCAAAGAGAACTGGAAAGGCTAGTGACCTCCTGTGGCTAGATCTCCCAGGTCTGGACCTCTGGAGTCCAGAGGAACATTTTGTGCAGCCATAGGGAAATATGGGCAGCTGCACACACTGGAGCCCCATGTGATCCTTCAGGGAGTTCTGCCTCTTGCTTGCAGTAACCAGCTCAACTCATGCAACCAACAAGCTCTTCTATTCACACCCAGGCAGGGCCCACCAAGCACCTTTTCTGGTAGCGCAATAGAAAGCGATGATCAAAAGCACTGATTAACATTGTAGTACCTGAGCTACGAGGTAAGGATATTTAAACCATTTTATAATCAAAAGTTTGCAGGTGACAGGTAAAAGTTTTTTGAAATAAACAGTATTGCCCCTAAAATGGAACTGAAGAGCATTTTCCTGCCATTACTTTGATTGCTTTGCTTATTCTACTCCCACATGCCAAATAATGCATTTCAATGCATTTAAAAATCCTTTAATGAAACCTTTCTTTCAGCTCTTAGGAAAGCTCTTAGCTTTTAGACTGTTAGCTCTTCAGGGCAGGGGCTATGTCATTTTATTGGATGTGATTGTGGGGCTTTTAACATCATGAGTCCCTCTTTGGAAACTATGACTTTAATAAGTAATAATAATGCTGCCAAAATCCTTAAAATTGAGCTTTACTGGAAAGTTTCCACTGCAAGGAAAATGACGGGTGAAACTTCTTCAAATGAATAACACAGAAAACCATCAGAATAATTGTAATGGCTAAATTCTGCTGGCTGCTGTGTAATGTAATGAAGTCAGTGCCTGCTGTGGCCAGATAAATCAAGTATTGCTTCATAGTGTGCAGCTGGACTTATTTAGTCAGATTACAAACCTCATAACAGTGCTACTCCCCTCATGCCCATTTTCAACAGCACATTAAAAAAATAAACAAACACACAATATGCTAATGTAATTTTGGGATGATTTAGTAACAGCATGCAAAGTATGCTCAGTTGCTATAGCATGCATCAAAGGGACACTTTATATTGGCCAACAAATCACGATCTATCAATCCTTATATTTCAGTCACTCAAGGTCAGATGAAGAATCTTGTGAGTTTTTTTTTCTTCCTCTGCTCTTCAGAATGCATGCCTAGAGGTATCAAATGTTTTTATGGTGTACATAGTTCAACTTATGGTGCATATTGCAAACTCTTTATAATGTTCCTTATGCAAATCGGATATATCAGGGAGACTTAACTCATTTTAGCACATGTAGAAGATTTCTGCACATTCATAATCAATTTATCTATAATACTACCTATGCTCTTAGGCATACCTCTTACTAAGCCAGTATAAAAGCCTTCATGTGTGAGACTGAAGATCAGATCACACAGAGATTTCCTAACTATTTGGCCTTGTGATCATTTAGTTTTACTCCTGTGTTTTTTTAGTAACACAGGCAGATAGTGGAGAAAAGATAGCCTCAAAGAATGTTCACATTTAGCTAGAATGTAAATATGTTTGTGTTTATATAGGGAGAAACCCTATATTTTCCCCAATTATATTATATTTTCATATTTAAAAATGCACTTGAAGTCTTGGGTGGCGTTTATGTAGAGATGGAAAATTCTTGAGATGAGATGTCTACATATGCTACTTGAAAAATAGATATCTAAACTGTTACAGTCAATGAGAAAATAACTCATTCCCTTTAACATGATCTTGTAGGTCTGCTATAGCTGAGGTATTCAAGGTACAAATGTGCAGCTGACAGATATGCTATGGACCATTCAGGAGATCTACACCCTTATGTAACCTGTTGGGATGTTCTGTGACATCCCAGACAGAACTGGAAAACCATGATGTATCAACTGAATCAGGGTTACAGTGATTACAATGGTATCCTTTGAGGAAAAGAAACTTAGATAAGTTTCAGATATATCAGATATATATATATTTTTGAGGTTGAAAATTCCTGTTTTTTTAAGATATCAAATTCCTTCTTAGATAACTAGATAATCTCACTGTCAATAACATAATGATCCTTTAAAGAAACAGCCAGTTTGGGGTGTGCGGAAGAGCATCAGAAAGTTAATGATGAACAAAATAAATTTTTGAACAATTATGTGATTAGATAATTGATAAGTTGGGAGTTGAAACCAGACATTGGAATTGAATTCTGACCTAAGTTTTAAACATTTCAGGTGGAATTTAGTTAGTTTCCACCCGTTACCACAGGTCTCAACTGCCTACACAGAGATGCCTACAAGTAGCTCTGAATAAGTCTTTCAGAAGAAACCTGATCTCTTCTGAAGCAGCACTGGTGGTCTGAAAAAATAATTTATAACAATGTAAAAATCACAAAATACTTCAAATCTCATCTTCATGAACAACACTCCTACCATTACAGTGATTTTTTTTTCCTTTCTATCTTTCCATTCTGTTGAGATAGCAGTTATTTGGAAAGATTCAGATTATCTTCTCTTTTAATATATAACATAATCTGTCCACATGCATGTCTTGTAAACTGACTTTATTATTATTATGTAGTCTGTGTATGAAATGTATATTTTAAAACAACCACTAATTCTATTATTAGTGAAGAATAAGGGTTACAGGTACTGAAGAAATGACATCTCCCTTGAAAGATTCTACTATAAATAAAAGAATGCATATGAAGGCTTTATTAGTATTCCAATATATGTTTATTATCACTAATTTTTCTAAGGATAATTTATGTTTCTTATGGGAAATGTAGACATGTATTTCTACTAAAAGTCTAGTGAATTCAATGTAAACATTCCCATTAAAATAAATAGGTTCTATATCAAGAATTTGTTGCTCAGGATGAAATATCTTATAATCGATGCTTATTATGGCTGATAATGCAATGATCACCTCAGCACATTTCCTACATAACCAATTGTTAACCAATTGTTGAGTATATCAGGTGTAGTTATAATGAATGTTTCATATTTTTTTCAGTACTGGTGGCATATCCATAGTATCTATCATTTCTACGAAAGCATGTCAGGATGGTCAACTTTTCTCATCACTTCTAAAGATTTCTGTTAGCAGAAATCAGCTAGCTGCTGACTTTCTCATAGTTCTATTACAGTAGCCACAACTTTTAATGATTTCTTTTCACTGTTGATCCTTTATGAAGTTGTTGAAAAATTCCTCATATACCCAAAAGCTGAAATCCATAAAAAAAAAAAAAAAAAAAAAAAACAGATAGAAAAATAAAAAATAGAGGTTTAAAAATTACTCATTTACCCAAATTCTTAAATCCATAAAAAAAAAAAAAAAAAAAAAAAAAGAGAGAGAGAAAGAAAAAAGAGAGGTTTATAAAGTATCTGACGGTCAGAAAATTCAGCCTGCTGAAAATATTTTTACAAATTCTACAGAAAACTGTTTTGCTAATACAAACCTCCTTTGTCATGTAAGAACACAAAATACACAAAAAGGGAAGATATGACTTTTTTTTTTACTTTTCTTGCTCAGGATTATGACATTCAGGATTACAGAGCAAAATATTACTCCCAAATAATATTAAACTCAGAATTAAGTAACTTTTTATTTTTTCCATTTGCTTCCTCTGAAAACACTCATAGGAAAGAGAAGAACGTCTAACAAGAATAAGCAAATCAGAATGGTGAGTATTCTTTTATATACTCTTTATATATATAGATATATAGTTTGTAATGAAGCCAAATAATTACAACTTCAAATTTTATGGGCATTCAACAACAGAGAAGTAAATCTAATTACCAGTACCTTTCTTCATGGGCTGACTGCACTTGTGACAAAGATAGTGGAATGCACTGAGGCTGCCTCTGGGAAACTGATTGTCCAGGGTATGTAAAAACATAGACAGTATTTGAGAAAAAGGTAGCAGATGTCCCACTACTAAGATGTAAACTTGTGTCACTTCAGCTAAAAAGAGAAAATCCTTTAATTTAAAGATGTTATAGGCTTTTCTCATCTTTCAGTTTATTATTAAAATAAAGAAAAGCTAAATGGTTTGAATAAAGTTTATAAATATAAATTTATATAAATATATAAATTCATCCTACACATTGAAAATTTAATATAGCTATCTGAACGATACAAGGAGGGAAAAGGAGAGGAGAAAAGAAAGATGAGGGAGGGGAAGAGAAAGCAGGCGACCAAATATCTTAAATTCTTTAATACAATGTGAATAAAATTAAAGACTGAATTGAGAGAAAAAAAAACCAGCAAATGAATTTCTAAAAATAAAATATCCAATACCAATAACAGAACCATACCAGATATTGATGGTGTGTGACATAAAGAGATAAAGAAAAGATATAATAGCTACAAAAACAAATACTTGAGTGTTAAATGGAATCGATTTATCTATGGTTGAATAACATATCTTGACATTGAAGATGTTTTTGAAGATAATTAAATGAAAGAGAGAAGTGTAAGAAAGAACGTAGGAAAAGAAGTGTTTATAAAAATCTCTCTTTAAATCACTCTGTAAGCACAAAAATGTGTCATGTAATTAAAGCATGAAAGATTAAAGCTGTCTTAGATCTGAACCAATCTAAATTATCTAAATGGCAAAAATCAGATAAAAACTTTGTAAGCATTCTGTGTCAAAAAAAAAAGCAGATGATTCTTCATATGAGCCAATGTAAATGAGAGAAAGGTCAATAAATACTGTATAGTTTTCAGAGGCATTTAAAAATATTTACGTTTTTAAAAAATCAACTTTTATATTCTGAAAAAGAGAAAAAATCTCTTGTGGTATACATTGTGAAAAATAGGTGAATGTATGAAATGAACAACGTTATTTTATGCTACTATGCTAGCATATCAGGTGACTTTATATCAGTAGTTAAACATACATGTGTTTTTCAACAATATGTTCAAAAGATACTCATTATATCCAATGACATTTATTTAACACAGATAACTGCAAATTTGTGGAGATTAGTTAAAAACACTGTCAAATCACTTATTTGATGAAAGATAATGTCTCATATTTTATGAACAAGAAAATTATTCTACATAAAAAATAATTTGTTTTCAACCAGAAGTATATTTCACAATTATCTTTAATACACTACAAAATGTTTTTTTTTTTTTCTCTTCCATAAAGCAAACACTAGAGTAGTATTCCTCTTCTGTATAGCCCTCTTTAAGATAATTATTCTCATTTGGTACCAGATCTATGTAAACAAATGCATTCATATGAGGTTTAAGCAAAGTATAAAAATTTAACCAAATTTTACAGAGTGAAGGTCATGTAGAACTAAGAAAAAATACAATGTTTCTTCTCACTCATATTTTTTTAACATTTATGGTGATACATCATATTTCTAGTACTGATTTATTTCTCAAGTGTTTCTCTTGCTTGCTTGCTTGTTTTTTTTCATTTTTCTTTTTTGCATTTTATTTTTTTCTGATTTGGAATAGGCTGAGTGCTCTTTTGAAAGTCATTATTCGGATTTTCCATTTCTACTTACATAAATTTGAGGATATTTGTTTGTTTAGTTGGGATGTCTGTTGGCAAGGAAAGAGGATTTATAAAATTGCTCCTCCACTTGCACTTAAGTTTCACGAGATGCAGACTTCAAACATGTGACATTCCTACAAGTTTTGTGACGACTGCTAGCTGACCATGACTGAAAACATAGTTTTAACTCAGCTTTTCTAGCAGACAGGCAGCAGTCTCTTTAGTGTTCACTAAGTAAAAACATTCCAAGCCATTCACAGCATATATATTGATATTTGTTTGGAAAGGCAGGGGATAAAGAAAGGAGAAATATTTTGTTTGTGAGGAAAATGAGGAAAAGTGGAGGGAGGATTAGTAGAATAAGAGGCAAGGTAGAAATTTATATAACATTGTGTTTTGTCCATCCTATTGCTACTTAGTGTTATTAAAAGTGGGCTACCTCTCAATAGCTAAACAAAAACCAAGGGTCCAGTGCACTAACAGCGGTGTGTGCCTTCATCCTCTTAAACACAATGACGTATTTTGTTAAAGGCAAAATGAATTTTATTGAGTTTCCTGTTATGGGTTCTGCAAAAGGATATATGTCTGTTTCTGTGTAATTTCTTACTTAGTCAGGACCTAACCACAAAATGATGATATAGTATAAAAGTTCGCATAGTGTTAAGGGTAGAATTACTGTTTTGGTCTTTTTTTTTTTTTTTTTTTCAGCTGATTCCATTCATTTTATCAACTTTATAGCAACAAGATATTTATTCAAATAATCTTCTCTTAAAATTAGCTAATTTCAGTAGGGCTTGATCCTAATCAAGTTCTGAGACAAACTATATTCTTTCCATGGACACTGATAGTGTCCATACAAACAGATGTATGCTTGTGCATATTAATGCAAAATGTCCCTAGATGGTAAAGCATTCTGAGTGGCAAGTTGCCTTTTGAATTTCTGTTAGCTTTCCCTTCTCCTTAATTTTATTCATATTTATTTTCTGTGACTAGTAAAATTCTGCTATACATTGATACTTCTCACTGATCTGCAAGAGATGATTTTGTTGGTGTAATCCTGGATCTGTTAAGTTTCATTGTGTGTTTTTCCTCTGCTTCCTTTTCTTCAACGTCACCAGATGATTCAGTCTCCTCTATTTCTCTCCAGCTTAGGTCAGACCCTTGTACGGCTTAACTGTGATTTTATCTTTGCCAGTGGTGAATGAAAGTATGTTACTCGGAGTGTTTCTGGCTCTGTCATTCAGCTCTGTCATTGACTTGAGAATTTTTGTTACCATTGTCTACAGCCTAGAAGTGAATACTGGCTATATTTCAGAAGGATTGGATTGATCCTTGTTCAGAGAGCTAAGCAGGACAGTGCAGAGGTGAGAACTACCAGGCTGAAATGTCTCAAGGAAAGGTGCAAGAACATATACGACAATGCCAAGAAGATGTTAGGAAACAATATTCGCCAGAGAGAGTCGATGTATTGTAAGTAAAAAGAACTGATCTGAGAACCGTTGCCATTCTCATCAAGTCCAAAAAACTGCTGGGCAAAATGCTTGCTCAAGGCCATAGAAACATATGCATTCATTAGGGAATGAAAGCTAACATCTTAGGGTTCTTTTCCAGATTTCCAGAGTATTAAACCTTGTGTGGGATGGAACCAGAATATTCTCAAGTGCAGTGAAGTCCTCTTCAGAAATGCAAAAGAAAACTCATGCTCCATTTAACCTCTGGCAAAGGCCTTAAAATAGAACTGAAGTGGAGGCTGACTGACAGACACAAACGTGTCTGGCCCACTCTGCAGGACTAAATTTCACCCATGGTGAATCACCGATAGCTTTAGTCTGCTGTCTTTATCCTCATCTGATAATTTCTTCATAGTACTTTCTCTTGTAAAAGGAAGTACTCCTCACCCATAAAGATAAATAGTAAAATCATAATCCACATGAAAATATAAAAACTTGTTTGGTTACATTTTACATTTTTATGGATAAAAAATCCTGTATTCAATGTCTTAGAATATTTTCTTTTATTTTGATTCTGATTTTCATTTTTTTTTTTTTTAGTAGACACTCTAGTGTCTGTTAAAGAATAGAAAAAAAGAAGAAAACAACAAGACAAAGCATCAGTATTTCTGGCTTTGCAGATTTTGACAACCTTCAAAAATCATAATGACAAAAAATATATTCAATTGTCATATTAAGTCTACACAAACAATAAGGAAGAAAATTCCATGGGAATGGTCCTATTTATTTCTTTGCTCTTTCAGCTATCTTCATATAATAGAATTTTAAGGATACTGTACAAAAAATAGTGTTCAAAATAAAACATTTTTTGTGACCCTGTGTGAATAACAAGATTCTCTCCATTTTCTCATTCATTTTTGCTCTTCCTAGTTCTGACCAATGGCATTGTCTGTAAATCAGAAACCTTTAAAGTACTAGTTCAACAATAAGCTACTTCAATAAAATAAACACACTAAAAGTTGGAAATAGACTGGCATAAACCTGAAAGATAGTGAATCTTTAGCCAGAAATATCAGAATTTTGTTTTTCTCATTGTGGATACTTGTCTCTCGTTTGAAACATCAGTTCAGCAACTTGAGCCCCTCTTTAAGCTCAAATGAGCTAAATCCTTCCCAGGGTGCTGCGAGTTTGCCCTCACCAGCACTTTGAAGTAAGAACTACGCTTTTCATGATAGGTGTTGATGCCCTTGTAAAGGTTCCTTTCTGTCAGGAGATAGGAAATGTGCAGAGTGGAGTAAGACAGTCAGATGTAGTCCATAAGTACAAACTCACTGTTGGTTTCAAACTATTTAAATTACACAATTTTTAGCAATAGGCAAAAAGATGCCCTCTTTAAAATTACATTGATTGGTGACAGTATAATATATAACGCTATTTTAAACATTATTCTTTTTCTAAATCACAGTATTTTTCTATGTCCATCACTATAAAAGCTCTGTCTTGATATGAAAAAAATTACTTCTCACCTCTTCATGTATATCATTAGAAGCAATGAAAGGTACAGCTAAAAGAATGTTAAAAACTCATTAACAGATATGCTGAAATTTACTCAAATTGATTTGCTCAAATTTATCTGTGCGGGTAAATTTCTCTGTGCGGGTAAATTTCTCAAATTTAAATTTCTCAGATTTACTGTGCGGGTGACAGAACAGTGGAACAGGCTGCCCAAGGCGGTTGTGGAGTCTCCTTCTCTGGAGGTCTTCAAAACCCGTCTGGATGCCACCCTGTGCCACATGCTCTAGGTGTGCC
>JAVCKT010015378.1:1943-12842 GCA_032273925.1 Rhynchotus rufescens
TGCTTCTGCAAGATGATAGTGAAGTGCTGGGACATACAAATGCATCTGTAAGTCGATGCAGCCTCCATTTCAGTAAAGCTTATGAAACAGGACTAAACTTTAAGAGTTTATGGTCAGATCTAAAGCCCTTTACACCCAGGAGAAAGTTTTTCTTGGTTTCAGAGGAGAGGACTTCAGATGGGGCAAAGAGCCCAAGTCATGGGTGATGTGACTCACTCATTGCCCAACTCCAAGCTAGATGTTTAGCAAGTGAGACAAGTTCATCTTACATAATAGAGCTCGAGATCATCTTTTATTAATGGTATGTTAATGATGTAAAAATTAATAACGAGCAGAGAGGTTTACACATTACCATAAACCTCTCCGAAAGGAGAAGGGGCTCAAAGAAAAGCCTGGCGTCACTGCAGACCTGGAATCTAGGCCACGTTGATGTGATCCCACAGCAACTATTACTAAAGGCAGCAGTTCTGAGGAGCCTGGCCCTGACAAGACGGAATCCCTCACAAGGGATTTCTACTGAAATATTTAGAAGAACACCCAAAAAGTCTTTTTTGTTGTTGTTTTTGTGGTTGTTTCATGTGCTGAAGTGGAACGGCTGAATCTGTTCCTCTTTAGGCACCTGTTTGGCTGTAGGTACATGGCACCCATATGTGGCACCTATACGTATTATTCCTTACAATAGTTGGAAATATCCACAAAATGGCAATTCCACAGAAAAACGCAGACCCTGCAAGCTGACTGAGCACAGACAGTTGCTGGACAGAGCCCTGTTCTGATTGAGATAAAGCACAGGCTCTCTCACAAAATAGCTGTATAATTACAGTGATTTATTTATTTAGCGACTTGCTCGTTTCTGATCAGAATATTAAAACCTCTGGGTGTTGGATCCAGTTCAGGTCTGATTTTTAACTGTTTTACAGAGTGAAATCTGGGGAAAGGGTCCAAAATTAGAGCCTAGTTTTAGAATGATTTCTAAAGGTTTACTCAACTGGAACATTTTTCACCTACTGTTTATTCTTCAAGAAATACTGTATTCCGTATAAGAATAATTCTACATGCAAGTATACTGTCAATTTAACTTCATTTTGGTTAAAACTTACTCAGAGTACAAGATTAAAATTGAGATTAAAATTGTGCATGTTATTTAAAAGAAGTTTGCCTTTGCAAAATTTTTAAGGTTTTGTGCTAAATTTTGTGTTTGTACAATTGCATTTTATTGTGCTTGTATCTTGGATGGCTAGAAAGTTGTTGAAGTCTGAGAAGCTACTAAAGAGATAAAGATTAATACATCATTTTATTGCCACCAGGAGTAAATGTCCTTTCTAATGGCACGTAGCAAACCACACACTCTTACTGGAGAAGTCCATTTATGTATTAATAAAAAATATACATTCTTATTAATTTGCTATTTTTTTCTTCTTCCTTTTCTACTTGTACATTTTTTTTTTCTGGCTACATCTGATCCCTGAAGGAAAGAATAATGAAAGGAAAGCTGAAGGACAGAAATGCTGTTCTGCCTACAAACATTGAGCACAGCTCGAGCGCTTGAAGTTTCTCTTCAGATAAAATTGGCAGACTGCTATATATAAAATTAGGATATATATCAGCTGTTATCCTTTTCCTGCATACATCTCCTGAGACACCCACAGAGCTATAGTATTTATGTCTGCCATAAGCGTAAATCCTTAAATGTTTTTCTGTTTATAAAAGCCAGAGTGGCTATCATAACACAGCTACCTTTTTTCTTTATTTATTTCATGTTTCTGCTCAGGGACTGTCACTATCCAAAGCGAGAAGAGTAGTTCAAGACATTCCTGATCAGGAGACTCCACTAATGCAGATGGGGATGCGACAAAAATCTCACAGGGAATTCTGATGAGAAGAGGCAGGATTCACCTGAAGCTTTGCAGGGACATTGCTTCCTGACTGAGGAGGAAAAGCCTCCTTCTAATCTCATAAATGTATGGATTGTGGAGGGGAAATAACAGCTTTGCTTTAGCTGCCTGCTCGAACACTTACCAAAATAAATAAAAGTGTCCCACAGCCTCCAACTAGTTTAGCTTAGAGCTGAATTTTGAAGTTCTGATACATTTGTCCCTCCTATAAAAAAAAAAAAAAGTTTTAATTACATTCTTTCACATCTCTCTTTTATCTCTCATAAAAATAAAAATACAAATGGTGTTTCTCTGGCAATTGGCCTGCATATTTTGTATTTTCATCAGTCAAATCAAGTCTCCTGCTAGGAGCTACGGACTCATTTTAATCAAGAGATCAAGGGATCCAGCTCATGCAGGAGCAAACTCAGCCGTCAGCTCTTTGACTACCCCAAAGTCTGGCTCAGCCAGCAGCCCCACGTGAAATCAAGCTTGCTCTCAAAACCCACATGTGACCCAACATGCAGGCTCAGCAATTCAGAACTGTTCTGCCTCACATGAGCTCCTTGTTCCAATCATTTTTTAATATTTAATGGGACAATTTTGCAGGCAAGTTTCATCTGCATGAGCTGTGTGTTACACATTAGTTACCAGAAACATTCAGTTCCCAAAGCAGTACAAAATACAAGAAATTATAAGACTAGAAGTGTTATTTCAGGAGTTTCTCAACTTTATTTTCTATTCAAAAAGACTGTGATCCAAAATAAATCTCTGTATAAGCAGTTTTCCTTATAGGAGTGAACCTAACTGGTTACGCTGAATATAGTTTATAAAGGCAGGAAAGAAAATACTGAATAGCCCTTTGAACAGCAGCCATGATTTCCTAAGTCACAGCAAAAATACCCTGCAGCTTTGCTATTTGTTTCGTAGACAGAGGTAAATTCAAAGAATGCCCCGTGAAAGCAACAGAAAATACCAAGAAGGCAGAAACAGCAGAAGATACCAGTACAAACCCAAACCCTGCCCTGATCCACAGCCTCACTGAATCCACAGAAATTTCATGGGCTGTAAAGCAGCACATATTTTGATTCTATGCACATTGCCAGACTTTAGATTATTTAAATTCCCTGTCGGTATCACTTATCACCAATTCAGTTCACATAAAAAGGTAGAATAGATCCGTGACAACAGTTAATGCTTTGTTGCTTGGAAAAAAGAATCCGACATTCAGTTTATAAAAAGAAAAAATCTTTCTAAGAGAGGAAGGAAGCCTGTATACAGAAAATAATGTCTGAAATATTCTTTCTCTCTGGAAAAAAAAAAGGCCTCATAATGAAATTGTTGCAGAATGATGGTCATTAGAGTCACCTATAGACATCATATGTCTCCGAGAAGACACTCTTCAAGCAGAACCATACTGCTGTTTTAGGAACTATGTCTCCAAGACATATTCCAAGCCATTATCCTGGAGCTTATAATTGTAAAATGACATTTTTGTAGCTATTGCATTACAAAACCCAGTCTCCTTTACTGAGGATGTTCATAGTATTACAATGTCATAATAATGAGCTATATTTTGCCCTCCTCCACTATGGCAAAGAGAATCATCATTTCCTGGGGATTAATCACCGAATTTCAGTAGAACCATTCATTGACTAATGATCAAACTCGACAGCAGATGGTGGCCTTATGAGATTTCCAATGCCTCCTTTAATGAGCACAAAACACATTCGCTCCCTTATTTGCACACTGCAGCCAGCAGCTCAGCGAGCAGCCGTGTGAACAGAAAGCGCTACCTAATTACGGGGCCAAAGACTCTCTTCTGGAGAGTCTTTGCTGACCTGCAGGATCAGCACAAGTCACTTATCCTAAGGAGCTCAAGCAATATTATAAATACAGTTCCAATGTATCCCAGTTCATTGTGGTTCCAACAACAACTTCCACAGTCCTACACGGCTCTGCTTGGGATGGTATCAGCTTCTGGCTGATGTACAGACCCTCACTAATTCATTTCTTATGGCCCTCCTGGGTGTCGTAGGGGCTGAAACATCTGCATCTTCAACACTCTTGAAATGTACAGGAGTACCTGCCTTTATTTTCCCATCATACTGACTGGGGATCAAGGGGGGGGAATCCAGAATGAGATCTATATAGTGAAAATGGCCTGGCAACTACTTCCAGTATCCTGTCGTCTGCAGAGTGCTCCTCACTGCTCCTCCTCTGGCAGGCGGCAGCTTCGACTGGTCTGATTCCCATTTCCAACCAGCACGGGGATCTATATTAGACTGCTAGTCTGTACAGACTGTCAAACCAGGGACATTTTCAAGTTCTGAGCAGCCCTCGGGGTAGAGATCTGTAAGACTCAGTTCCAGGAGCAGTAGTGTTATTTAAAGTCCAGAAGTAAACAAAAATTAAAGGAATGCTCCTAGCCTGAGATAATGATGTAAAAATGCTGATTTGGGTCTGTGACAGTAAACAAAAGCAATAGCCTTGAGGAGATGAAGAACATGTGGAAATGAAGAAGTGAACAGCACCTCAAGGCTGCCTTTGTTACTCTGAAAGAGCAAAATTGTTAATAATCTTCCTAAGGCTATATACTCAATTGACATGAATTTACTGGCCCATGGGATGCTTTATGCAGAGGAAAATACAATATTTCATTTCTTACAACTGTATTACTTTGCCCAAGTCACCTTCTCATCTGATTTGGATTGCAGAAAGTTTGGTGGGTTGCATAAAACAAAATCTTAGCAGTATGGAAATACATACAAGTCCCATATAAAAGTTTACTTTAAAGAGGTTAAGAGAAGGGGCCAACAGCAGCAGGACTGACAGAGGAAAGAGCCTCCAGCTTCACTCTGCTTTGCGTGTGCAAACAGCAGCTAATCGTGGGCTTAAGCAAGCAGTAATCACCTTGCAGTTGTGCAAGCTGGAGCTTGCTGCCAGTATAAACAGGATGCCATTATAAACAAAATTCGTTTTTCCTGTTAAAAGATAACACGAGGTTAGAAATGGACACGAGGCTCCACAAGACGAGGTCTGTGTTTGGGACCATCCTAGAAATGCTCCCTGCTGACAGACCTTGAATTTCCTGCCTGGATCGAGTCCTTCAGTCTTAGCCTGGGCGGTGGAAGAAATGGGGAGGAATGAAGCATTTCTGAGTGCCCCGATTAGCTCGGAACAAGCTTCGTTCTCAAAGGCTTCCAGTGCTGCCTCCTAAAAGTCAGTACAAGCCAAAGCTCGTGTCTGCTTTCGCCGCCTGTGTAATTGCCAATTCCACTGGCAAAAATGCAACGCGGGATCTGCAATATGAAAAAGCAGCTAAATTAAAGGCTGAAATCCTTTATTTGCTACTGCTGCTGAAATTAGCTGCTGAGAGACACTTGAACTCAGCCAGTAAATGATTCGAACAGCCATGCCCGTACAGACTCCCAATTAGCTCAACAAGGTATGGAGACCATATATAGGCTCCTTTTGATGATTATTGGGTTACTGCATTTCAACACATGCTTTGCTGCACAGAAAGTATCTTATTTTGATGCCTACATGGACCTGACCATCCTTTCATTCCCTCCACTCACACACATGCCTATAAACGCAGGAAAAAATGCTTAAATTAAAAGAAAAAAAAATGAAATAAAACTTCCATGGTACACTAAAGCCTATGGGATATACACTCTGATCAGCAGGCATATCGGTGATATTACTAATACCTACAGTGTTCCAAATACATATTAGTATGTGAGTAGCTTGCAGCATATGTCATCTGGTATGATGACACATAATCTATAGCATGTGTGTACAAGTATTTAAACTGCAAAACAAAATATGGTCACTGTGTTTGCACTGAACAGTGCAGAAATAAGCAATAATATATATTTTTTAATTTTAAAATTGCTTTTGAGAGGAAGTAAGGCAGGTCAGTGAAGTGTTCATGCCTCAAAATATGATGGGTTCTAGGGGCTGTTAGAAGAAAAAGAAAGAAAAAGAAAAAAAGGGACATATAATTTCTATCTTTCGGTCTAGTCTAATACACAGATTATAGGCAGAAGATGTAGCCTGTCTGCAACTAGACTGTGTGTGGCACAAAAATCTTTTATTCTCTGCTGATTTACCTTGCTTTTCATCTCCATGCCACATAACACTTCATTTAAAAGAACTGAAGCCAATATCCAGAATCAAGAAAAAAAATAAAAAGGAAGAAAGAAATAAAATCAACAACTGATTGATGAGACACTGTAGAGAGAATAAAACACACTCCTTCTCCCTGGTTATGTACTGTACCCAGGCCTAGGTTAGGTACCTATGCCTGGTTCTGAGCCAAGGCAGGAGTCATAGGAGCCAAGGAGTCCAGGATTCAGGGAAGTGAGACCGTGGTCATTTAGTGTACATATATAGATATATAGTGATATATATATATATATTTCACTATACATATATATATATATAGCCCTGATATTAAGAGGCTTTTTTTTCCTCCTTTTCCAGAGCACTGTCAGCACATTATATGTAATATGCTTATGGCCATGAGTGGGTATTTCCCTTGCTGATTTTATATCTTAAAAGCCACAGCAAGGTTCATTTGTATTGAAAGCTTTAGAGAAGATAACACACAAAAGCAATTTATCCCATGCTGGTCCTCCTGTCTTAAGATAATTCCACAGTAAATAACTACTGCATAAATCACCTCTTTAGGTGCAGCAGCAGCTGTATTCTTTGTAGTCTTTAAATTTAATTTGGAAAGCATTTCATTCCTAAACTAAGTCTCACTATGTTTTTTTCCTAATAGTGGTAAATATTATTAAAATATAGATTAGTACAAAGCAATATTAATTAGTACAAAAGGGGGAGGATTTGCAATTTCAATGTTTTGGTGACTTTGAACTATTTCAAAGTGACTTTCCCCTCTATCAAAAGGAGAAAGAACAAAGCTTTACAAAATTAATATGTGATAGTCCTGTGCTGTAGGCACAAACCTTATGATAACTTAAATATGGACAGATCCATAGGTTCAAATAGGTTCAAATAGGATGGTTTATTTTTTCCCCACCGTTTCTCATAATATATACAGTACCTCTCTCAATCTGCACTAATATCCTTGGTTTTAGTACATCTGGGAGATGTCAGCTACTCTGTCCATGGGGTTTATGGTGACAGGGAAGTCACAAGCTTCCAGCAGGGAAAGCAGCTCATAACTTCTTAGTATAAACGAAGCAGAAAAATGCTACAGTAATTTCAGAATCAGAGCAGGGAAGACATCCACTGGGCCTCATTTGCAACTACCCTGGCATAGATGCATGAAAACCAAAGGTATCCTACAGCAAAAAGCTCTGATATAATCCAAGAATCAGGGCACAGGAATTAATAAAACAGATACTACATCTCCTTCTATAGACATTTTTCATAAAGAGCAAACAAAGGAGTACCAACCTTATCTCCTATTTTATGCACAGAGGAAACAGAGAAATTTAAATTAATATGTTCCAGGCCATGAAGACAGACAACAGAACTGCGTATCAGAGGCAGGGCATGAAGCAGTGGTGTGCTAGTCTGAAGGTGTAATTTTATGAAGATCTCTTCCTTGCACTGGCACAGCTGAGTGCTTTGAGGGAATCTCTCCTGTTTCCCAGGCGGTCCTATGCATATTCAGTAATTCTGACACCTCCAGAATATTTACAGTGCTTACCCGTGCAGTAAAAATAACCTAGACGTTGCTCCAGGTTGCTCCTGGGTGTGCACGGGATGTTTGTCTGGGATTGCAGGATACCATCGAGGGGGTAGTAATAAAACAGCATCCTGCATCCTTAGAGGTAGTATTGATAAGGACACTCTACATTGGAGGAGGCGAGGAGAAATTGAGGTGATCCAAAGTGTCCCTTCCTAGCTGACCTGTCCTCGGATGCTCTCATTCTGCATGCAGTGATCTCTTTATTTATGCCTAACTCCAGTTCTTCCTGCACTAGCCCGATATCATCCCGAACATCAATAAAATAAGGTCTGTACATTGCTACAGCCCAACATACTTGCTTTAGCGAGGCTTGTGTTCATTAATTTATAGTCTGACTTCTACAGATTAAAATAGCTTTTTTTAAAGATGCAGTTTGGGGAAATATTGGTAGTACATCTCATTTTAAATGCA
The DNA here is from genome assembly GCA_032273925.1 of Rhynchotus rufescens. Classification (NCBI taxonomy): domain Eukaryota; kingdom Metazoa; phylum Chordata; class Aves; order Tinamiformes; family Tinamidae; genus Rhynchotus; species Rhynchotus rufescens. The sequence continues at coordinate 9,957 of JAVCKT010015378.1, forward strand.
ATAAAATTCATGAAGCAATAATTTATATTGATAGCAATTTTAGATAAGATACATTTACCATTAGAAGAAGAACATATTTCCACCTGTTGGTATTCCAACTAGGCATGTTTTACAGCAGCAATCCGCTTCAAAAGTGTTGCTTTTTTTTTCCTTTTTTTTTTTTTTTTTTTAATATAATGAGATTCAGGGAGGTTTTGACTTTAGTTTTATTTACAAGATGAAATTACTGAAATAAGAAATTCCCTTGCTATAATAGAGCTATGGTTTTATAATACTGGCTTTTAAAAATCATACTGGTTAGGTATAATTAGAAGACCTAATATTGCTGTATATAATTACATAGTTATAGCTCATTTTCTTTCCATTAAGGGATATCTTGATATAATTGCACCAAATCCAGAGCTGGGCAAATCATTCTAGTCATATTAAATCTCGAACTTATATATTTAGACAAGTCCTAATGTAGCATTAAGAGCAGCCTCTTTTCCAGGAAATGCATATTACTGGGGTTTCCACTTCTTTGAAGTAACATTCCTAGGAGAAAAATTCTTAATAGGCAAAGCCACGAGTATAACTCACATTAACCGCAGCATCAGCATTCTGGATAATAGGGAAAAGCATAAGGGCATAAGCTTGATATTAAGTTACAGCGTTGAGATCAAGGCAGCACATTACAATTTTTTTTTGGGGGGGGCATTTTTTTCATCTTTTTTTCATATATAAGAATATATATTTTTATATATAATATAAATTTATATGTGTGTGTGTGTGTATACATATATATATATATATATATATATGTTGCATTTCTGAGATACCGTCAAGGACCAGAAACATTGATTCAGCTCAGCTGCTGAATTCCTGCATTATTTTTAACCACTTTCTCCTATACAACCCTCTGCTTTACAAACACATGAACTCTCTGCATATAGACTTTTGCCCAGCATTTGCTAATATCTCTGATGTGCTTTACTACAAAAGAAGTAGTAATACAGGTGGATGTGTCAGCACTGAAGACGACAGCTTGTTCTGAGGGTTAGGGCGAGGTCAGTGTGCACTCCAGTTAAAAATTAACAGCGTGATTTACTGGCCTGTCTTTGTGGAACTGGTTTTTTCCCTTGGAGCATCTATGTCTTGAGAAGACCAAAGACACCTGTGTTTATGTGGTGGTTTGAAATATGGTGAAATGCTTGAGAAGAGCACAAATTTCCAGGTTTAATTTTATTGCTTTTTGTCACACCAGCACTTGATTAGACACTGCCTGGTGTGGCAGTCAGGCTTTTCCTAGGCCAGGTCTTCTATCTGAATATTCACCCTGTGGCCACGAGTGTCCTGGGCAGCTGACACCCCATCCCTCTGAGATGAGTATTGCAGAACACACAAGGCAGTAACTCCCTAGGTGGTCAAAGGGGACCGTCCTGCTGCATTGCAGCAAAGCAGAGCACCAAGGTCCCATCTTGGGGCTTCCTGATCCAGCCCATCTCCTGGAAATCATTGGAAGCACCTGGTTAAAAAGAGCAAAGGATTTCTCCCATACGTTGCACATGCCAGAGAGAAGATAATAGTGGCTCCTGGGCTAATTCCCTAGGGGAAAGCAAACTGCAGGGAAATTTAAACTCTTGCTATATATAAATCATCATTACAATAATCTCATACATACGTGCTCAGCGCTTACGTAATTACTGATTCTGAAATGCAAATCAGAGAACAACTGGCATTGATTTCCCCATCCCTCTTTTCAATCTCCTTAAGGAGATTGGTAGGAAAGCTCATGGCATGAGAGCACATGGGTCCCTTAAGGATCAGCAGATACCAGCATCTGCTGAGAAACTTACAGCAGAGGCACTTCTAGTAACTTTATTTATTAATATAAAAAAAAGACACTTTTTTTCTTCAGGCACTTGAAGCTTTGTTAAGAGGCATCATCCTAAGTCTTGTCAGTTCATGACTGAACTGGCTATTCATAAAAAATAAAACTTTCCACCACCTTTTCATCTCATGGGTAAAGCCCACCTTGTTCTCTCCATTGCAACAGCCCACTCAGCTCTTCTCCAGGATTGAAGTATGTGGAAGGATAACTAATATTTCCTTAAATTATGCAGTAACAACTGAAAACTATCTGGCAATTTTTGCCTACAAGGTATTTTTCCTCCTAACCAAAATCACACAAGGAAAAACTACTTGGGTGCTTGTATTAGAAACAAGTTCATAAAATCTTCCAGGTTTCTTTCACTCAACTTTCTCACTCTGAGTTTATAAGAACCAAGAAAAACTTCATTCTATCGTGTAATTCAAATATAAAAAGAAAAAAAAGTAGTTCTTGCAGTCATTGCATGCAACTGACACTTTGTAGTAGCATTGAGAAGCATCTTAGCCCACAGATGTGCACAGTGCACAGCTCTATTCAACTCAAATTCTCTACATATATAAATACAAGTCTACTAACAGATTCTAGTGACAACTAATCAATACTGTTAAAAGATTTGCCTATATATTTGTAAAAAAAGCTTATTAAAGAGAGGCATTTGCCTTTAGAAGGTCTTATTTAATTAGTGGAGCCTGTCTGAAAAGCAATATACTTCACATTTATTCCATTACAAGGAATACCCTCTCAAGCATCTTCTTAAGTAGTCCAATCTACACTCTAATAATAAGCACGTTTCCTTTGAGCATAACTTGATATGTTCTTATGCTGTCTAAGCTCTCTACCTATTTTTAAGAATATTAAGAGGGTATAAGTTGCTCAGAAAAGAAAGTAGGGGAAAAAAAGAAAAAGGAGATTACACATTGTATACTAAGAAATAATGAACCTTCTCAAAAACCTGTCCTTAAAATGAATGGAAAAATAGAGCACAGGAGCTATCCAAGCTCTCCACAGAACACTAA
>JAVCKT010015379.1:0-19551 GCA_032273925.1 Rhynchotus rufescens
GACCTCCCCAAGCCGCCGGGATGCGCCCGGGTGCCCCGTGCCCTGGGTGTCCCTGTGGAGCAGGGGCTGCACTGGGGCATCAGGACGTGCCCCTGCACCCGGCGACAGCCCCAGCACCGCAGGGGTTCGTGAGCTCCGAGGGATGGACCACCGGGTACCATCAGGGAGCAGATGCAGTCGGCAATTCCCGATCAGATTCCTCCCTTACGGCAGGTTTTGAAATCGCTGCAGCCAAAGAGTGCACGGATCTCTCCATTCCAAGCTCGCTCTGACACAGAAGAAGTATTCTAATAATTCTTCCCGAGTAATAACTACGACACTTCTGGCTGTCATCACAGTTCATCCATCTTCCTCTGGATTTTTGGACTGCATATTTTATAACTGCAAAGTCAAAAAAGTAACTTCTAGTGAAGGTGCAATTTAATAAAGCAACAACCTAATAATCCCTTTCAGCAGCCGGCGGCAGCCTCATCTTGACTTTCATCATCAAATTTAGGAGCTTAAGTAACAAATGAAATTATGAGAGGAGAGGTTTATTTTGCATTCTGAGGCTTAACAATAAAAGTGGGAACAAAGACAGTTTGGGCAATCCTTGCTGGATTGCGCACTGCGGTACGCCCTCCTTCCATGCTGCTTTATGATATTCAGAGGCTACCAAAAAGAATATTTTTCTCCCTCTCTCTTGCCAGAAAGTGCCATTGTTGGTACTCAATATCTGAGCCTATTTCACAAGAAATGTAGGTGCTCCAATAAAGGAAAGGAGAAGCTTTCTGGTGGCAATAGCCTGGGAGTTCATATGGTCCCAACACAGACCTCACTAGGAGTAAAGACCCTCAAAGCAAGTTAAAAAGAAAATTAAAAGGAAAAACAGGAAACAGGAAAAAGGAAACAATTTGTTATAATTTTGTAACAGAAATCTTACAAAGTTGCAAGACTTTTTAATTATACCCTGTCACACGTCGCTGTTCAAAGTTTCTAATTTGCATTTGTATTATCTATTCTGTCTACTTTTATGTATCTGCTACATAAGATATCACATATTACTGCTAATCTGTTGTTTTCTGACGTCATTGTACCTATTTCTACAGGTTCCCCAGAGAAAAGGCACTGAAGAACAAACCTTTTTCAGCACTCTTGACAATGCAGATTTCAACAAGCAAAAATTAGTAGAAAAAATGTGAAAAGGCACCTTGAAACTCTTCCCAAGAGCCAAATTCACGTCAGAGAGAGGCGAGCAGCTGCCGGCGAGGCCAGGGCTGCTGCAGCAGGGCTGCGCTCACCCGCCGAGAAGCACATTCCTCTATTCCATCTAGCCATCTATTGCTTGGAAAAAAAACCTAGCTGAGATTGTGCCAAGACACGTGACACCAAAGTTCACAAGGTAATTAATAAAGGAAATTACCCAGGGCGGGCTGTGACTGACATCTATTAATCTGAACTCCTTGCAGGCACAAGTTTGCCACAAACAGAAACCTCAGTTTCAACATGAGAAAGGAACAGAAAACACAAAGCCTGGTATTTAGCCCTAACTTTTCTCTATTATATTTTTACTCTTTTTTTTTTTCCTGCGCATGGTGATTTTTTGCTTATTTTTTGTTCCTCATCAGAATCTGGCTACGAGAAAAATAAGCATTTTGTATTCAGCAAAGATAAAATGACTGAAATGCTCAACTTGCAGGCTGATTTTATCATAGTCACAATTATGCAGAAACATATGATACTGGCTCACATCCTCCAGAATTGTGAAAAGCATTTACTCTGACCTTGTATATAAGCAGAAATTCCTTTTTTATATATCAGATTTTTCTTTAAAATAATGTCTTTGAATTAAGGAATGAAAGTTTGTTTCTTACATAAGAACTGGTCCTGGGCTTGTTGTAATGCTCAAAGCCAAAGATCAGACATCAGTGTTTTCTTATTGATTTTACTGATGAAATAGTCAAATTCCCAGCCATAAACCTTAGTTCTTAATTGGTTTCTTTGGAATTTTTAAACTATTATTGATGAAACATTTTTTCCTTGGTTTCCTTGGATATCCTGGACAAACCCTCTGATTGTGATATTTGCTTTTGAAGCAGGAAGACTTGTTACTTTGAAAATTGTGTATCAGAACACGAGGAATTTAGGAGGACTGTGTCATTTGACATGGGAAAAAAAATAGGAATTTTACCCTCCTTGATTATCAGCATTGCCTGTTTTTGCACAGCTTTGGATACACTTGGACTTGTTGGAATATTTCTACTCCCTCTGCTGGTTCATTCTGGGTAAAACAAATAAAAATGTTTCCTACATGCTGGCTACTTATATAAAAACAACAACATTCCCCTCTCCATCACCAATACGTCCCCCAATTACACAATATAAATACATTTTATGCTGTCCCCCTTACACATCTGTGTCCCAGCAATCTCATAATAAGGCTACACTAGTGCATCTCCTTCCTCAGCCCCCAAAACTCCAGCAGATTTAACAAAATCGATGCTTTTGATTCTCTCAGCATCTATTTGGGATTTACTTTGCAAGCCAAGTTGCTCAAAGCTCAGCTCGGGGGCAGGACACGGGCAGGCACTTCTAAAACAGGCATCAAGCACCACAATCTCTTCCTCTACATTTATCACCAGGGCCAAATGTTGTGCAAAATGGATTATTCATCCAGAGGAGCAAGGGAAGAGGTAGTATCTCCATTTTACAAACGGGAAGCCAAAGTACACAAATTACAGTAAATAACCGCACAGCAATATTTGGCACTCACAGTATTTAAAAGATGGTATAGACGGTATATAGGCGATATCTGAGCAGCCTTTGGTTGGTCACGGCTTTATCCTTTTGGGGGGGCTTTGCCCTTCCCCAATGACTCTCCTCACCTTCCATGCCTGGAAATGCTTGTCAGGAGGACCTGCTCCAGGATATTCCCAGGCACTGGCACAACCATGACCGAGCTGTACTAGACTATTTCCCTTGTTCAGAGCAGCACTTGCCTTCTCCCAGTCGCTGAGAGCCTCCTTAATGCTCCTTGGCATCCGTTCTCTGCTTCCTCCATCCTCCATTAAGACGCTGTGAGACCAGGAGCGAGCTCTCCAAGTCATTTGGAGAACAGGAGGGGAGCTCCAGCTGGAAACACTTCATTGCACCTTCCGACAGCAGCTTCGTCACACTGCTCTTCCCTGCATGAAGGCTGTTCCTTTGGGTCTGGGATCCGTATGGGAAAACGCAAATGCCTAAGTCAAGTTTCCAAGTTCCTTACAGGTTTCTTACTAACAATTATCAACACAGGAAATTTTTTTTTTTTTTTTGTTTTTGCAGAAATGAGCAGTTGGTCCCTAGGGATGAAAGCAGGTCAGTTACACAGCTGAAAGCCACCGCTGTCCTGAAAGACTGGACACGTCTCCAGCCTGGGGTCTCTCCCTGCTTACTTCTACAAGAAAGCCAAGTTCACACGCAAGCCAAAGTGAAATACTGCTTTGTGCCAGTACAACGCTCAACGGAAAGTATTTTATATAAATATATATAAACACATACACACACGGAGAATTGAAGCCAAATAGCTGTTCCTGCAGTTTGAGAGCCCCAATCCAAGCACCCGCAGCCCCCGAAGGCTTCCAGAGCGGCTCGCAAGCAGGGAGGCAGAGCAGGGGGTCACGCAGCATCGCAGCACAGAGCGTGGCCTCCAGGAAACCGTCAAAATCCACCAACATTTCCACTCCCCAGCCCCTCTGGCTGCCCAAACGCACCGCTTTGCTTGCAAAACAGGTGCCCCACGTGGGGCAGCAGCTTCGAAAGCCTCGCTCTTCTCCCTAGGAGCTCGGTGGAGGTGAAGAGCGGAGAAGAGCACGCAGGGATGGCGGGTGGAAACGCGGCTCCCGAATGGAAGCGGAGCACGGAGCCAAAGCGGCCCCAGCTCCTACAGGGCCCTCGGGTGAATTAATGTGAGCGGCCGGAGCCCCCGTGTCGCTAACGAGGGGAACGAGCGAGCAGCGCAGGAGCCCATAGGGAGGAACTCGAGAGTGGGCTCGCTGACCTGGAGAGAAACGTGGGATAAAAACCTGCAAGTGGGAATGGATCCGGAAAACAAAATGTGGGTGACAGAACAGAGGGCTGGTGGATACAGGGAGACGTATCAAAAAAGGAGGAAAAAGCAAAGAAAGAATTTGTTCCCAGCAGCACAATGGCCACGGTGCTCTCAGACACTCAGAGCAAGCCTTCCTCTCTCTTTTTAAAGCTATGTGAAATAAATACAGCAATTTGGGGGAGGAAATTGAGCATCTCAAGCTCTTTTACAAGCACCTTTAATGAGAAGGCAAGAAGTAGGAACAGGCTGTGCCAGTATCAAAACACCAAATACACCCCAGCCTCTTAAACACCTCTGGATGTCGAAGAGAGTAGCACATCATAAAGAAAAGAAAGAAGTAAAAATCCTCCAAAATTTAAACCTCAGGGAGAGCCCAAAATACATTTCAAAAAGATGGGGAGATACTACTCTACCATAAAAAAAAAAAAAAAAAAAAAAAAAAAAAACAGACATTACTGAACACTTCCTTCCTCCTATTCCTCCCTCATTCTCCCTAAGAAACAACCCAAAAATAAGGGAGATTGACACATTTCTCCTTTTTTACTTCTGCCAGATCTCCTTGAATACTCCTAATATTGTTTTTTCCACTCCAGAGTGCAGAAATAAAGCAGTAAAATGCAGTAATCTGCAAGAGTCAAATACCGAGAAAAACAAGGGAAAGAAAAGGCAGCTTCTGCAACCGAAAACCAAAGGAAAAAGAGTTTATAAATGTGGCACAACCTGAGAACTTACTAGAGAAGAGCTGGATCTCAGAGGGAAGCTTGAAATACAGCTCTGAGAAACTCTGCTTGCACTAATGGCCTAAGAACACAGTATAGCACCATGAGATGGCAATTGAGAGAGGAAGGAATAAAAATCCTCCTCCAGAAAAACATTTGCATTTACGTCTGCATTGGAGAAAAGCAAATAAGAGCTGAAAAATAAAGTAACAAGGCAAGTCTCCAGCAGGTGGGAAAAGCCACAAAGGGAACAGGGGAATAAATTCCCATCTGGAAGCACAAGAGGAGGGTGGATGTTCTCACGTCCACTGCCGGTCGCATGGATGGGATGAGGAGAGGTTTGGGATGCGTTTTGCTGCAGCTGGCCATGGTCAGACATGGTGGGGAAAATGTGGATAGGCACGAACTGGATGAACAGAACTGGATGGATTCCCCCTGCCCTGCCCCAAAAGCATGGAGAGATGGAGCTTGAAAAGTCCTCGGGAAGGGCTGAGCCGGGGAGCAAGGAAATGCTAAATACGCTGCCAGGCTGGAGAGACCTGTCAAAAGAAACGTGGATTTATGAGCAATAAAGCAAGTTAGACTAATATTTGTACTGTTACAACAAATGCATCTGGGGATCAGAAGTAAAGATATAGACCTAAGATGACTACGGACATGAGCTGCTAAAATTCCCCCTAGGAACCAGCTATAGGGGAAAGCAGCAGCAACTTTATTTGCCAAAGGTCTTTTATTTGTCTGAGACTGATGCATGGAAAAGATATACATTCTGACCATGTGTAAGTTCCTTAATAAGGAGGAGTAGATATACATGTATGTATAACCCTTCCTGATATATTTCCTTAAGAAGTCTTATGAAATACAGTGAACTTAAAGGGAGGCCTGGTTCATTCTCAAAAAATTGAGTGGCAGGGGACTGGTGAACATAGGTAAGACTTGCTTAAAAAAAACACAAAAATCTACCAGATTTGTTAGAATAAGATGGTCTGAATTACATTTGGATGGAGTGGATTTGGATTGAATACTGATGTACTCACTGTTCACTGCTGCAGTAAATGCTGAAAGTCTGAAACGGCTTCCAGCACCTCACTTCTAATACCTTGGCACATTAACTTATCCCGATATCTATGGGCCTCATCACCTGGATCTGAACACTCAGCAATTTCAGGGTAAAATGAAACCCAAATGGTGTTTGTCACTCTCTAAAGCTCTTAACTGATAAAAGCCACACTTGGATGTCCACAGGAGCAAGATCAGATGGATAAGGAACCGCATGGGGTTCTGGCAAAGCAGCGCCGAGCGCCTCACAGCAAAGCCTGTCACCTTCCAAGGGCACAAATCAAAAGAAAAACTGGTGTTTGAGGGGGCTCTTTTACTCCCAGAAATAACATATGAACTGAGAGCTTCCAAAAAGCCATATAAATACAGTTAGAAGCAACCGGCTCTCCTGTGAAGGAGGAGAGCAGAAGAGGCTCAAAGAAACTTAAAACAAAAATATTATGAAAAATAGACAGCTTCCTAGCTAGAAAGCTCATGAAAACCCCTGAGTGCCTTCCATCAATTAAGGATGGGATATAACTCCTACCTAGCCCAAAGAAAAAGCAGGGCTGTTGGTAACTTCATAAAAAGGATTACGCCTCCCTGATGAATTTAACCTGCAAAAAAGACAGGGGTACTTTAGAATCTATCACAGCCTCCATCAGAAATAAAAGGCACAAATTCTTGCACTGCCACCTCAGAAAGGAGATAAAAGCCTGAAAACAAATAAAACAAACCTGTTTACTGCTGAATTTTACAAGCTTCTAATGGGAAATCTAACTCTTATAGCAGGAGTAATTTAGTGCAGTAACTTAGGAAGGAAATAGCCCATCTTGGAAAAGAAATGAGGATAATTAAAATTGGTGGAAAGGCTAGATCTATCACGCAGGCCTAGGTCAGTAATACAATATTGAAGTGAATATATTAGTGAATTGATTTAATGTGAACAGTTCAAATATCTACCCCAATCAATTAATGCTTAGCACAAGCAAGTGAACTGCACACACACACGGGTCCTTTTGATTTGTGCCTTTCAATATTTTCATATCGGCCCCGGATACCAACTTACGAGACAAATGTTACACATCTCCACAGCTTCAAAAATTAACTTGGAATATAATAGTAATATTTAACAATACTCGGATCAAAATCAGCTTGCAGAACCCTGGCGCCTGGTAGCTTTGCAGAAGAAAGATCCATTCCAATCTAAATCCTGTCGCAATTTGAATGCCTCCGCAAGGCACTGCCATAAAACATCCTCAGCGCCCTGCTCCAGTCGCGGGAGAGTTTTTGTGATGACACGAGATTAGGCATGGGCACAAACAGGCGGGCACGGGTCTGCACCACACACAGTGCCCTGCCATGAAATCCTATCAGGTCCGTTTGGAAAACACACACAGCAAAAATTAACCACGGGAGGTTATGCAGTCTGATGCTGCAGTAGAAATTCATTTATTTTAATTGCCATTACTGCATGTAACAGTACATTCATATGCATGTAACTGGTATTCTTCTTTTATAAATATTTTAATTTATGCATTTGTGAGCCACAACGCCATAAAGAGTAACACAAAAAGCAGCTGAGTCAAAATAAATGTTAACCGCAGCTCCTCAGAGAAATTGCTCAGCACTTTCAGAAAGAGCAATCACAAAACGATGTTTTCACGTTGTTTTCCATCGCAAAAAATCATCAAAACCACATCACAACGTGCAGAGCCTGTTAGCTTGACTCTACTGACCTTGCTTGCTAATTACATTGCTGCAAACGAAAGAAACTGCAAGGAATGGTGATTTCAGAAGTGATTTCACTTAGATTCCCCCAAAAAGCCACAATACCCTCAATATCTTCATTAGGTCATTAGTAGGGCTTTCCCAAACCTACATGTTCCTCTTCTTGCAGGTACCTTCCTCAAAAGGGCCACTCGTGCAACAAAAGCAGTAGATAAAAGAAGAAAATAAATAACACCGCGACACTAGTGAATGAGAACTGCCAGTTCTGGTCCCAGGAACCAGGGGATCCGCTGTGAAACCAACATTTTTCCACAGTAGAAGGTACAAACCAATGACTAGAACGTAACGAGGCAGCACCAAACTTCTTGGGATAAAACAGTGTCAGGATCAGCCAACAGAAACCAGGTTCTCAGCAGATCAGGTCCAAAGAGCGAATCGAGAAAGCTTGCCCTGCTCTCAGGAACAGTGCAGCGCTACTGCCTAAAAGCACAATCCCTTCTCTCAAATCAAACTGGAGGTAGTAAGACAGTAAAAACCCACATATTCATGTGTTTCAGCCAAAAGGAAATAGCCCTGTTTTTCCCCCCCATTGCATTAATCACCATCGTATTTTTGCACAAGCACTTGCGGTTTCCCCAGGAACACACATACACACGCACGCTGTTTACATGCGAGCACAAGCACTAACAAACAATAGGTCCCAATATATCCAAATGCGCTGCCAGATGGCTTGGAAAAGAAAAAATAAAATAGCTACTTAAAAGCTCTTACACTGCCAGCACTCCATTTTTGGAAATAACAAGGAAAGTTGGAAGTAGTTTTAAAGCTTACCAACATTTTTGCAATGTTTTGCTTTACAACAAGAACCATCTCTATCCTTCTTCACGCATCAAACAGGCTTAGTAGATATAGGAACTTGTGCTACTTTCAGATGGAGACTACCAGGAGCACAGATTGTCCAAAAAACAGCTTTTGACCAACACTTCTACAATTATAAAACCATATTCTGCAGCAAAGCTTAAGCATCAACCCCAGCAACGAGTAGGCAAAACGATTTTCCAAATTGCACTGAGATTCTGGAAGCTACACGTGTGCACTCATAGAAATACAATAATGGAGTGTTGAAAGAACTTACGTTATGTAATACAGAGCGGTTTGCAAACAGAAAGTAAGATGTTTTGGGTGTGCTCTATGAGATCTGCACACAATATTCTTATTGGAGTAAAGCTAATAAGGATCACATTTCAAGCTTCATTATTGTAACATCAATAAACTTAACATACAAGTAAAGTTTAGCACAGATATCAAGCTAAAAATTCTGTAGTAGCCTCAGTTTTTGTTATTACCGCTCAGTTATTTTGTCTGCCTATTTGAAAAATGTGTAAAGTGGCAATTACCTAGGGTTAGTTATTAGTCCCAATTTCATCCACACAACACTACCTGCTTTTACAGGATTCTGTTTTTCATATTGAGAAAAAAAAATGTAATTATTATCATTGGTTTTGTTGGTATTGTGGAAGATTCATCCACGGTATCACACTGAATAAAACTTAATTTATAGTCTTCTTGATTTCCATTAATGAAATATGAACTTTGATGTTGATTTACTGCACTTTGTTTTTCCTCTGCATCTAAATTCTGTGGTCAATATGTAGGATTGGGGTTTTTTTCAATACTAAACCACTACACAAAACTACAACACTGTATGCTGATGCTTTGAGCCTACAAGATCATCAACTAACTACATCTATTAATTAAAAAGAAAAAAGACTCAGTAAGAGCCAAACAGCAGACATAAAAGACATACTTTTAAAAACTGTAAGTAAAATATAAGCACAAGGTATCGGCATTTACTTACCACTGGACCTGTTTTTGCGGTTCGACTTTCCTCCTGTAAGAAGCATCTTGAGACTGTTCCGAAACATGGTGATCCTGTTGCACCGCGCGCCTCCCCAGAGCTGCAGAACAGAAACACCACTGTGACACCCGCCACGGCCTCCTCTCCCTTCATCCGGGCTATTCCCAGAACAACACAGTTTCTTCAGCACTGCTAACAAAGCCTATTTCGGCAAATGCTTTGACTGGTTATTACCCAAAATAACGCATCTGCAGAACAACAACAATGAAAATGAAAATCAACTTTTGGAGTAAGTTAAAGCAAATTCTGCCTCCTTTTCCCCTGACTTTCAAAGTCCAACCTGCGAGAGAGAGCTGCTGCCTTTCAGATTGGTTAGAAGCCAAAAACCAACCTCAGCAACAGTGACCCAGACCTGTCATTTGGAGGAAGGTACCTCCAACCCAAAGTTAAGTCACTCATGTGAAAAAGATCAGACAGAAACATTATCCATGTCTTTTCCTGACTCTGTACATCTGAAACAAATGAACAGGATAGTGTCCCCAAGCTGCTGGAGATAAAGGAATGAGTTTCTGTGTTCACAATAACAACCCATTCCAAAAGAGTGGAGGTTAAAATGAATAATTTGAGGAGCATGAAAAGATTTCCGTTCAGCAGCTGTGGCAAGACAATGTGGAGCAGGTTGCTGTACGCGATGTATGTCATTCTGCATAACCTGGTTTCTAATTCAAGACTACCAGTACCAACTGAATTCTTAAGGGACACTTATGTTCTCCATATACAGCTCTTCTGTATAATTGACATTGTTACAGAGGAAAAGCTAGAAATGCAATTAAATCACTTCCATCACCTCGTCTGCAGTGCTTTTAACGTGCTCTGGGTTGCCCATAACAGCTAAAGTGTAAATGATGTTAGCAGCTCCCTCCATCAACAACTAGCTGGACTAGGAACTTGAGTTTCAAAGACAGCTTAAAGTTCTTCTGTGAAGTCTAGTTGAACTGTCTGCCTCTGTGAACGGAAAAATTACAAGAAATTTCAGGGCAGTTCCTACTGCCAGGACCAAGAAGCCTCATCCCACCAGAGCCAACAAGCCTGATTTGGCCATAAGCCACCAAGATGGGAGAAAAATGAACACGTGAGGTGCATTTGTCTAGAGTGCTGCTTCACCATTATATATTTTGTTCACGAAGTTTAATCTCCTTCAACTAGCAATTAGAGTAATTTCTAGACACGCGTACGATGAGGAGAGCGACGGGAGCGATGGAGCGCGGGCCGACAGTGCCCTCTGCTGCACCGCACTGCCCCGTGGCAGAGATGGGCTGAAACAAGAGGCATCTTTGGGCTTGTTTAAACACAGTTCTGCAAAGAAAATAGGGGACTGTGAAGGGGCAAAAAAATTCTCCTACCTTGATATCTTTAGAGAAGTTAAGTCTCTAGGAAAGAGGCGTCTTCCTCCATGCACCAAGAGTCCTGCAAGACACAAAGCAACAAGGTTAGGGGCGTCTCCTCGCTGCGCTCCCGTGCACAGAGCCATCCGTGTGCACGCGAAGCTGTAAACCTCATCCCAGCTTGTCCGCTGGGCACTTGTGCACGAGCTGCCGGGCAGCGCCCTCCTCCTTACCTCCACAGGGAGAATTCTGGATAATTTTCCCTTGGATCTAGCAAGTTTTCTGCCCAAACCCTGCAGTCTGCTCCTGGGAAAGCCAGGGCCCATGCTGCAGCGTCCCAGGAGCGCGGCCGCTGCACCAAGAGCCCGAGCAGCCCCTGGGATCCCCCCTCGCTGTGGCAGGAGGCAGATTCCCCGTGCCGTGCCAGCCGTCCCCTCCGCACTGTCTAACCTTGCACTGTTAAATGCTGCCAGTGAAAGTTACGGGCCAAGACTAACGGGGTTTAAATTGATCCTCTACAGAGCAGCCCAAACATACAGGCCAGTAAGCGTTTCTTGCTCGCTGGGGAAGGGACGCACAGAAATGCCCCCCAGCCTCCCCTGGCCTGACACATCCCGGGTGTCCGGCTGCCAAAATCCCAGACCATACCGCGGCTCCCAACGCGGCAGCACACTGTAAAGGTCCTGGACAAACCTCTCTGTCCTCTCCAAGAAGAAAGCACCCCAAAATAATATCCCAAAAACTCACACTCCCACAGTGCCTCCTTCCCCAACTAGCAGCTCTTTCCTCTGAGTAAACTATATTAACTAAGAGCTAAAACTCTCGTTCTACAGCCAGCATTCGAAAGATTAATAGAAGAAACTAACTTTGTTTTTTGCCTTTTAATTACCCTGTTGCTAGAGTGACAACAGTCAACCTAAGTTGACCCAGGCTGAACTCTTTAGGCACAGCAGCTGAAATGGAGAAGTGAGAGGGACGTTGTGACCGTGCGGCTGTGGGGATGGGTCCCGCGTGACCGAGAGGCTTCGTGCTCCTCCTTCCAGCTCTGGGCTGTATCCGCTCTGCTCCCAAGCGCAGCAAACCTGCGCTTCCCGCTCCTCGTGCTCCCGCGGCAGCGCTGCCTTGCGCTGGGAATTGCGCTCGGAGAAAGATCTGGCTAAAAAGGCACGAGTGAGGATCAAACCCCGCGTGGCACAAGAGACAACTTATGGAACTTGCTGAGTCCCTATGGAAGCCAAACCCCAATTCGGCCAGGTCGAGGAAGTTTTTATTTGACATTACGTCACAAAAACCGCTACGTTGCCTAGATTCCCAAGAAACAAGCACCTGCCAACTTTCCTTTGGCATCCTGCCCCATTCCCTTAAACTGGTCAAAGCCGAGGCATTTCACAGCATCTCCAGGCCGCGAGGAGGAAGGATTTTCTCCCTTTCCAACATGGCTTTGTTACAGTTCTTGGAAAACCAACCCACGTTGTGTTTGGGAATAATAAAAACAACTCCTAATATTTACTTCCGTTTGCTGCCATCTATCTTCTGGATACCTGTCCTGTAGTCCCATACACTAACAGGACAAAAAGAGGAGGAAAGGGCTTGTCGGGGATGAGTGCTGACTACCCATAATTTGCTCAATAACTTCCCATCTGTATTCAGAGCGCGCGGGTGATGAATGTGCTCCGCACTGAGCTTTTAAATAGCACAGCTTTCATCTACTCTTATTATTGCATTAGAAATCTTTATGCGAGTGCAGCAGATATTAGCAGGCTGTCAATAAAAACAGAACGTCATTAAAGGGCTTTTATTCTTTAAATGCCTTTAACCCTCTAATTATATTTGTAAATTCTGCTGTTTAACTGCAGGAAAGTTATAAATTCTGACATGTTGTATTACAACAAATTTATTTAGAGAAAAATATATACACAGCTATAGTGAAAAAAATCAATTTTAGAATTATTCCTTCTTGATTAAAACATAAATCACAACTACAGTGTGTTTTAATCAGTAGCAACACACAGCTGGAATTTCTTCAGATGTCAAAGAGTTTAGGGGCTTAAAGCCTGCATCCTGTGACACGGCTATAAGTCCTAATCTATATTTTTAACTTTTTTTTTAAATGGTATTAGTGTAGTTTTTTACAAGTAGTTTTTCTTTGGCTAGGCAGAAAGAAGATAATAACCCTATTTCTTGACTCTTATTTATCTCCTTTATCTCTCATCTCTTATTTATCAATATAAATATCAACCACTCTTTGCTCCCCAATCTAACAGTGGTGCCTATAAAATAGGGCACTAAGCTGTGGAACAAACAGCCGACCCGAATGCAAAGCGCGGCTCTGTCTTCACTCTCCTCCTGCCCTGAGCCCTCAGTGAAGAGGCCAATTACTGTCACGGGGGATTTTTGAGGTTAAAACACAACTAGCAGTAGCCAACTGACAGCAGTGACTTCCAGCTGCCGGCTTGGTTTGCAGATTTGAAATACGACCTACATAGGAATATTTTAAGTTCCATGAGGCCAAAAAAAAAAAAAAATCAGGTGATTAATGCGGGGAACACTGAAAACAGAACCAAGTGTCCCAAAAAGCTCAGAACCCGTTTGGTTATAGAGAAAAGTAGGAGAAGCTGCTTCCCCACCACCTGTGCTCAGCCACCTTCCAACCAATTATTGATTTCTTTTAATTTATCACCAGTGCAGAGTGGCATGGCCTTTGCATCAGTTCAGACCTACCTTTCAAACAACTCCATGATGAACAATAAGAATGCAACAAAATAGGAACACCCAAAAAAAAAAGGTACTAAAAAGTATGAGTTTCTTATTAAGTAATTATTAAAAATTGCAAAGTCAAGTAGCCCAAAATATTAAGAGATGCAAAAATTAACATCTATCATGGTCTTCCTATTTGAAGGCATGGATTATATAAACACCAAACTGCTCACAGGGCATTAGAGCAGCAGGTATGACTAATACAACTCCTACTGGAACATACTACGTCTTTTGTCACCGTTAGACGAATCATTTTGTTGAATTTTACTATGGTAGTTAAAGAGAAAATTTCTTCACATTCTTAAGCATGGTAAAAACTTTTATAAAAACTGTTATAATGAGTTCATCGGCGCTAAGAAAATGATTGTCAACTTGGAAATATCATCTATTCTATATTTGAAAATATTTAAAATCAATATGGAGCACATTTCCAATTAAGGAGATGAAATGTAAAATTAATATTCTATTCATCTTGGGCCAAAAAAGCAACTTTTTAAAAAAATAATCTATGCAAGCAGATATTGCATTTGAGCAGGAAAAATCTCACAGCAATAGTACATAGCTAACTGAAATGGAAATCTCTAAAACAAGTGTAGAATAGGTCGCATGTAACCCCCATCTCAACACTTTAATTATATTTTCCCAGAGAAATTAACAACTTACTCATACTTTTATCAACAGAGCATTAATACCCAGACATTAAACACAATGACCATCTGTCTTTGAAAACCATCCACTACAGCGATGAGCAGAACATGCTGCTCAACCAGTCCTGCTGGAAAGAGAATTTCTGAAATGGTCTCATGAATAGGGATTTCCATCTTTAAATGAGGTTATTTTGCTAGTTTTGGCTGTCAGTTGCACCAGCTGGTATTCATCTGATAAATTGTGTAAGCTTGGCTGGTATTCCAAAATCAAATAAAATCACAGTTTAAGTTCTTCGTACATACATACATGTTGGAAACAAAATGCATATCCAAAGATAAAGGGTTGTGATTCTGGTTCTAACTTGCATTAACTGATTTTTAAACAGCACATGCTATTTAGCGATGACTCCTATTTACCACATTGAAGATCAGGAAAAAAAAATACTCTTTAAATTACAGTAAATATGTTTAATAATAAAGACCAGTCTGGAAAATAAGAGTCACGTTTCCATCTTGATAAAGAACAAGTCTTCTCAACTTCTTATTCACTAATTAAAAGTAAGGATTGAATTATATGTTACTATACATAATTACTATACTTAAGGAGCTCATTAGATGGGAACTTACACCATCGATAAGAATTTCAGAAATAAAGCAACAGGACATAACACTTCAGCCCATATTTAGATACGGCCTGGCTGATCTTCAGCAATACTGAATAAGTAACCACTCAACCATATTTCAAGCTGGCAATAATTTCTTAATGATTATCACTGTAAATAACTATGGGAAAGTATCCAAAGACTGACCAAAGGAAGGTGAAGACTCAGAAAACTGGCCATGCTCTAAGTTAAGCCTGTGTGCTGACCTCACATGCTTCAAAATCGGTGGTGAAATCCATGTCCATAACAAGTCCTCCTCCTCCTCCTTCTCCTCCAAGGAAGCGATACGACCTTCCATTTTATTTCTTGCTTAATAGTTAGAAGCTACTCAAGGAGTAGCCCATTTTTCAGCATTTTATTAGTGTCTATCAAAATTTACGACCATATCCAGCAGCACAGCAGGACTTGGAGGGCCGGATCTGTCATCGCTCTGGTGCTACAGTGACAAGTGCTACAAAGCCCTGACCTTTCCAAGGCCTTCAGATACTAATAATTAAAACATGTTTAATAATGTGCTCAATACAACCTGCTTGTTCACCCTCTCAGCTACAGCTCCACACTGGTCATTACTCATAACTAGTTGTGTTGGGTGTTATGCTCAGAGGACCTGCCAACATCACCATGAAATGATGGGTTACATTAAATTTGCACTGAGGAAAAGGTTTCTCTTTGTGGAGTAATTCAACCTGAGGAGACTTGTTGTAATTATCTGACATATTAACAGATGTCAGCAGATAATAAGAGGAGAAAAGTTAACCCACAGATATCTCTATGCTGAAAAAGATATCTAATGCTTGGCACTTTGACCATTCAAAACCTACCCCAATGCTCCTGATGCAGCTCAAAGTTCAGCCAATGATTTCAGTAAAAAACAGACAAGAAATTTTTTTAAGGTTTTGACTGTCAGGTCAACTAATTGACAGAAACTGCAGAATTAATATTATTGAACTGCTCGTGTCAAACTCAACAGCATAAGCTTAGGCAGACTTGCCAAAGGTTTGGGTCTACTTCAAGGGAAGATTAAGGCAGCTTGGGGAGTGGTGGCGAAGAGCAGCAGGACAGGGATCCTCTCGGGGCCAACACAGACCGCCCCATCTGGCAAAAAATTCCAATACATTAACAAAGAAATGTCAAGGGCTGAATGTCCAAAACGCAGCCTATTTGCAGCAGTTTTCTCCCCAGCTGAGACACGAGCACTGCATTCGGGCACTGCACTGCATGTTTACATTCCTGACTCCACAGAACACTGCGGCCACCGCTGCCTTTGGGAGACTTCAAAAGGGGCCTCCCTTGCTCCCAGCTCTGCTCCAGCTCCCCCATGAACTGTGCTTAGGGCAGGACTTGGTCTCCTCTGCCTTTTATTTCCTGGAGCATGAGAGGAACACACACGGAGAGCCTCCTCTCTGGGAGAACAACTTCTGTTGTTCCTGACTCAAGGAGGCAATTAATAACTGCTCTTGTGCTGCTTCGGTTTGGAATACAGAGAATACATCAAATCTGCCCCAAACGTGTCCTGACGCAGCCCCTACAGAAACAGGGAAATTCAGAGGCAGGGGGAGGTCAAAACTTTCTCTCTGCTCTTTGAGAGGGCAAAGCCAGAACTCCAGTACTGAGAGAGAGAGAGAGAGAGAGCGCGCACAAAGAAGAAAGAGGGGAAAAGGAACTGAGAGGACAGGAGGAGTTAAATGATTAAAAGGCAGAAAATCATCTTAGGGACAGTTCCCACATGAACCAGACATTCCCCAGACCTCGGCCACCGCTTTCTCCTACCTGACCATGGCTTAGGGAGTCACCACCAGCAGCCGAGCACAGGCCTGAGCAGACAGAGCCTCTTGTCTCACCCTAATTGAAAAATAAAATGCATTCACTCCCATCATCCGTTTCATTCGTTTCCGATGCACTTCAGTCACTTAAGACTGGCACAGGAGCAGCTGAAATCTTGACCTGAAATTTGTTTTGGACTGCTCACAGGGTATTATAAATCCCTCCTGCCTTCTTTTTTGGCTTGCTCCATCAGTTCTGCTTCACTCCAAGCCCAGATGAGTGGCACTGATCCTACAGCACAGCAGCTTTTCTGAGACTTGCGAGAACTCGAGCGATTAGAGACGATTCCTTTCTTCCTTTGGAGAAAGGGAAGCACAGAGAGAGTCTAGACAGTACCAAGCCTAAAGATAATTTCTCAGAGCAGAGCCGGGAATGTTTTTCCAGGTCGCAGATCCTTTCCAGATGTGCGGCTCTCGCCCTTCACACCAGGATGAGACACCTGCAAAAGCCCCATGAGCGGGGCCAGGGCTCCCTAACCTGCAACATCCACGAGACAGAGCAACCAGGGCAAGAACAGAAGGGCACAGCTCAAATAACAGCCACCCTTTCCTCCCATGCCTTTTGTCTTTGAAATACACTTGGTTGCTACTCAGACAGAAATCTCAAGGCCAATACGGGACTTCTGTGTTGACTATCACACATGCAAAGTCCTTCCTGTGGAGACCTATCCTCAAAGTGTGGTTTGGGAGTAGAACGGGACAAAACAAGAAGTTTGCTAAAACTGTTTTAACACACTAAGACATAAAACATTATCACATTAAAAAGAATTGGGAATAATTAGTTTGGTTACAGTATCTGAGTAAGTAGTAATCCTGGAAAATGCTAAAAGTGGAAAAAAGTGAATACGTGACATGCTGAGAAAAGCATTCAAACATGCTCCTACTTTACCCGTGCAAATTCTGCAACTTCATTAATACCATTCACATAGCCAAATGACATTATTTAGTACTATCAATGTGCTGTCATATAGGGGAAATCTAAATGTCATAGACACAGCAATCAAGGCAGAAAGAGTGAGAGAAAAGGGAGGCAAGTGATTTCCTGGGCCTGGAGAGTGATTGCACTTGAGGCCAGACATGTACAATATGAAACAATTTGTGTCACTGTTCATTGAGACACATCCAAAACCCTAATAATTTCTTAATGAACATTTAAACTGCCATTTAATAAAGTGCGTAGAACAGAAGAAAACGAGGAAGTGCCAAGAACAGGGCTCTGCTGCTAAAGTAAGCCTAGCATCAGAATCTGAATATGCTTTAATCAAACCTAAAGTGAAAAGATCTTGAGATTTTTTCCTCAAGAAAAGGAGATAATTGAGAAATTATTGAGGAAAAAACAAAAGAGATCTGAGAAATAATGCGTAGTGACTTACACTACGTATGTAGAGCTATGAGGCAGGCTTGCTGGTGAGAGTGGGGAGACCGACCTAAGTCTAACCCTCAGACCTCTGTCTCCTGCTTTCTGCAGGGGCACCATCACCACTTCTGGTGCTAACCCTGGAATTAATACCTGGGAAGAGCATATGGAAGTACTCCTGGACATGTTATGAAATAATATGTAAGCACAGAGGTAGCACAAAGCCACATGCATCTTCCCAAACCAACAAATCGGACTAGCAGGTTGAGTTGGGTGAAGTAACTTGCCATTCCCCAAACTACGCCAACAAGGTGGAAAGAATGCACGGGTTTTAGCACCTGGAAATAAAGAGCCCCAACATCTACTTATCAATGCAACCTCCCACCTGCAGCACCCATGGTGCCCATGACCCCTCGCAGTGCTTCCACTTGCTGAATCCAACATCCTTCCCCAGTTACAGGGCAGTCAAGTCAAAGCAATGGGAACGGCAGGATTTGAACCCACACTATTTAGGATTGATGCTTCAACGACCAGAGACACATTTGCAATAACGCAGATCTTCAATTTAACCCCCGAGTGACTACAACGTCCTTACATAATTACCAACACACTGCCACGTACCTCAAAAACCCCTTCAAGGTGAAAACGCCAGAGCAGACGGGCAAAATTGGGGCAAAATTCAGGACCCTGCTCAACTTCAAAAGCACTCCTGGGTGCTGCCCGTGCACACGGGCAGAAACGCCTCCATTCACCCCGCAGCCTTGCTCTGCACAGCCCACAGCAGGGTGTTTGCACTGGCCTTTCCGGGTATAGTCACAGCATTTCCTCAGCTTGAAAGGAACAAGAGAAAGGAAAAAAAAAGAAAACCACAACCAAACCATCGCTGATCCTGAAGTTACTGCAAGCTGAGGTCCTTTCTGTTAAAAGGTTATTTCATTCATAAATGACTTCTTGTGTAACTATTGCTTTGCACAGACTAATGCACATACAAAGATTCAGGGTTCATCCTTGTCCCCCATGCGTGGCTTTCAAAAGTAATACAGATTATCTCATGTGCATCAGAATACAGAGGCTTCCTGAAATCTATTTCATATTTAAAGACAAAACAGCTGAAACACCAACATTTCCACTGTCTAAAATGCTACTAAAGCAAAGACTGAAAGATATTCCTAGATGCTAAATTAGAATGATTCTTCTTCAAATTTCTGATTCCCTTGGAAGTTAAGTGATTTTTAGGAGTGATTTAATTGGAGGAGTTCCCCTTTTTAAAGTTTCAATAAAGAAGCTATTTCCATATTAAAAATAACAACTATAACCATACTACCACAGCAACCCTTAGCAAAATAAAACGCATATATGTGCCAAGAAATACACCATGCAGCCAATTATTTTAAATAAAAAGGTAACTCTAGTCACTAGAGTTTAAAGGTGTAACTGAGCATTCAGTCTGCCTCTATGGGCAACTAGCAGCTATTTCAGAATAGTTATTAAAAAATTGGAGCTGG